>VZQC01005780.1:3147842-3163484 GCA_009823505.1 Rhizomys pruinosus | reverse complement strand
AAAAAAAAAAAAAAAAAGGGCTCATGTCCTAAACAACTAAGGACTCAGAAAAGGCTCTGGCGTGTGAACACAACCAAAACAAAGCGCCCAATCGAGGCGACGCGACGCGCACAGATCCCCGGGGGTCAGTGCCCAGAGAAGGCGCGCCTCAGCCGGGACGCCCGGGCCAGGGTTCAGAAGACAACTAGAATCCTGAGCCGGACCCGGACAGTCCCCGAGCGAGGCCTCCCAGGAGGCGCGGAACCCTGGGCATAAAGCGTGGCGCTCGGAGAGTGCGCGGTAGCGACCCCGAGAAAACGCAGAGAGGCCGGCGCCGGGACTAGAGCCCGCCGCGCGCAGGCCAGGACTGCCCAGCCGCAAGAGAACGCCTAGCCAAGGCGGATCGCGGAGACATTGCCTCCGCAGCCGGCACGCAGCGACCCCCAGCCATCACCCCCACGGAGCAGCAAGACCCCACTCACCCACCACAGGCTCCCGGCTCTCCAGAGCTCCACCCACCTGGCAGCCTATACCCTGAGGGCGTTTGAGCGACAACCAACGTCAGCCAATCAGCGCTCCCAGGCTGGGTGACAGCCAATGGCCGCTTCGTCTGACGGAACACACGCACCAAAACACGGAAGGGGCGGGAATGGGGGGGAATCCTCCGAGTTGGGGGGGAGTGAGGGACGACCGGATGTGGAAAATGACAGCGCAGAGGGTGCGAAGCCCGCTTCTGGCTGAGAGCGCGCAGGAAGTCCAGAGGCCGAATGCCCTTCACTGCGCAGACTCTGCACTAAGTACTTTGTGGGCCTGCGCCAGGGCAGGATGGTGGGGTCTTCCTGCCTCTGTGCTTTAGTTAACTGGCGGTGTTGACAACGCCTTGTAGGAAATCGATAATTGGGAGGGTGGCTGCCCAGCGCTGGCGCGCGGTGGACCTAACCTGAGGGCCCCATCTCCATACTTAATTCTCTTGGTCTTCTCTTTTAAATACTGGCTCTCTTGGCCCTGGTCATTCACTACAAATTTCTGCTTGGTCTGTTTTCAGGCTCAGTGAATCAACGATATTGTCATCCAACTCTTTCAGGTCAGAAACTATCAATCATTCCCGATTATTGTTTTTATTGAGTGTATGAATGTATTGCCCGAATGTGTGTAAGTGCACCCGTGTGGTGCAATGCCCAGGGAGGTCAGAAGAGGGCATTAGATCCCCTGGAACTGGAGTTACAAGCGGTTGTTAGCCGCCATGTGGTTGCTGGGAAGGGAATCTTGTCCTCTACAAGAGCAGTCAATGCTCTCTCTCTCTTCCTTCCTTCCTTCCTTCCTTCCTTCCTTCCTTCCTTCCTTCCTTCCTTCCTTCCTTCCTTCCTTCCTTTCTTTTCTCTTCTCTTCTCTTCTCTCCTCTCCTCCACTCTCTCTCTCTCTCTCTACTCTCCCTCCCTTCCCCCTCCCTCCCTCCCTCCCTTCCTCCCTCCCATCCCTCCCTCCCTCTCCTCTCTCTCTCTCTCTCTCTCTCTCTCTCTCTCTCTCTCTCTCTCTCACAGGATCTCCCTGTAGCTCCAGCTGGCCTCTGGAACCTACAGAGATCTACCTGCCTCTGCTTCCTGAGTACTGGATTAAAGGCAGGTGACACCATGCCTAGCTGATAGTTTTGTTTTTTGTTTTGTTTTTTTTTTTGGTCTTTTTGAGACAAGGTCTCCCTGTAGATCTGCCTGTCCTGGAACTCACTCTGTAGACCAGGCTGGCCTTGAACTCACAGACATCCGCCTGTCTCTGCCTCCCAAGTGCTAGGATTAAAGGCATGTGCCACCACGCCTGGCAATTTGTTTTTTTTGTTTTTATTTATTATTTTATGTGTATGAGTGTACTGTCTGCATGTAGGTTGGTGCACCCGTGTTCTGCAATGCGGAGATCAGAAGAGGGCGTCGGATTCCCCTGGAACTGGAGTTAAAGACGATTCTTAGCTGCCATGTGGGTGCTGGGAATCGAACCTGGGTCCTCTGCAAGAGAGGAGTCGGTGCTCTTAACCGCTGAGCCATCTCTCCAGCCCCCGATACTTAACTGTTGAACCTCTTGCCTCTACCACCTGACTGCTGAGATTACAAATTTCACCACCACAATAGGTTTCACACCAGGTTTATGTGGTGCTGTGGAATTCGACCTAGGTCTTCCTGTATGCTAAATAAGTGCTCTACCAATTGAGCCACATCCCAAGCACAGTATTCCACTTTATTTTATTTTATTATTTTTTTTAATTTTATTTATTTCTGTATGTGTATGAATGTACTCTCTGCATGCAGGTCTGTGCACCCATGTCATGCAATGCCGCGGAGGTCAGAAGAGGGTGTCGGATTCCCCTGGAACTGGAGTTCTCCTGGAATTGGAATTTCAGATGGTTCTCCGCTGCCATGTGGGTGCTGGGGATCAAACCTGGGTCCTCTGTAAGAGGGGTCGGCGCTCTTAACTGCTAGGCCATCTCTCTAGCCCCCACTTTATTTTTTTAACTGAGTAATTAATTTAATTAATTAAATTTTTGTCTTTCTGAGATAAGGTTTCCCTGTAGCCTCAGCTGGCCTGGAACTTGCTATGTAGACCAGGCTGTCCTGAACTCACAGAGATCCACCTGCCTCTGCCTCCTGAGTGCGGGGATTAAAGGCCCCTATCCTTATTTATATTTTTATTTTATGTGTATGAATGTAATGCCTACATGGATGTAAGTGCACGTGCATTTTGCAATGCCTGCTGAAGTCAGAAGGGGCTATCAGATACCCTGGAAGTGGAGTTACAGTTGTTAAGTGCCATGTGGATGCTGGAAATCAAACCTGGGTCCTCTGCAAGTCCAGACAGTGCTCTTAACTGCTAAGCCATCACTCCAGCCCCAGTATTCCATTTTATTAAACACAGGATTGCTCAACTTCATGACATTATTTCTTCATCTTCACCACTTCCATTCTAGTCCATAAACGAGACCCAGCCCAGATTTTCCACACTCATTAACATGTTCCTCTGCTTTGCTTCCTCCCTCCAGTGCATCCTCCCCTACGCTCTAACCCTTTGAATCTTTTTAAAAAATATTGTATTTACTGATTTACATCTTATTTACTGTCTGCATGTAGGTTTGTGCACCCATGTGGTGCAATACGGCCAAGGTCAGAAGAGGGTGTTGGATTCCTCTGGAACTGGAGTTAAGGACGGTTCTCAGCCTTCATGTGGGTGCTGGGGATCCAACCAGGTCCTCTGCAAGAGCAGTCGGTGCGCTTAACTGCTAGGCCATCTCTCCAGCCCCGGGTCTTTTTGAGACAGGGTCTCCCTGTAGCTCCAGCTGCCCTGGAACTCACTCTGTAGACCAGGCTGGCCTTGAACTGCTGATCCTCTTGATTCTCTCAAGTTTCTGGTATTTCAGTCATATAACTACCATACCCAGCTGGCTGTTCTTTTTAAATATTTTATTATTTTTTAATTTTATGCATATGAGCATATTACTGGCATGGATGTAAGTGCACCCATGTCATGCAATGCCTGAAGAGGTCAGAATAGGGCAATTTGATCCCCTGGAACTGAAGTTACAGACACTTCTTAGACACTGTAGATGCTGAGAACCAAACTTGGGTCCTCTGGAAGAGCAGCCAGTGTTCTTAACTGCTGAGCCATTTCTTCAGGCCCTCCTTTCTTTAAAATTGGATTTTAAAGGGCTGGAGAGATGGCCTAGCTGTTGGGAGCTCCGACTGCTCTTGCAGAGGACCCGGGTTCGATCCCCAGCACCCACATGGCAGCTGAAAACCGTCTTTAACTCCAGTTCCAGAGGAATCCCACACCTTCTTCTGACCTCTGAGGCATTTTACAACACGGGTGCACAGACCTGCATGCAGACAGTACATTCATACACATACGAAAATAAAATAAAATAAAAATGGATTTTGGGGCTGGAGAGATGGCCTAGCAGTTAAGAGTGCCGATCGCTCTTGCAGAGGACCCAGGTTCGATACCCAGCACTCTCATGGCAGCTGAGAACTGTCTGTAACTCCAGTTCCAGGAGAACCCCAGTTCCAGGGGAATCCGACACTGTCTTCTGGCCTCCGAGGCATTGCACAACACAGGTGCACAGACCTGCATGCAGACAGTACATTCATACACATGAAAAATAAATAAAAAGCCGGGCGTGGTGGCACACGCCTTTAATCCTAGCACTTGGGAGGCAGAGGCAGGCTGATCTTTGTGAGTTCAAGGCCAGCCTGGTCTACAGAGTGAGTTCCAGGACAGCTGGGGCTACAGGGAGACCCTGTCTCGAAAAGACAAAAAATAAATAAATAAAATAAAATAAAAATTAAAAAATTGGATTTTAAGTGTGGTTCACACCTTTAATCCCAGCACTCAGAAGAGGCAGGCTGATCTCTGTGATTTCAAGGCCAGCCTGGTCTACATAGTGAGTTCCAGGACAGCTGGGGCTACAAGGGAGACCCTGTCTCAAAAAGACCAAAAATAAAATTGATTTTAGGAATGTACCCATTATCAAGTATATTTTAGCAACTTTTTTCCTTCAGAAGTTCATCATTCTTGCAGTCCCTCATGAAATGCTAGCCCTCGGGCTGGAGAGATAGCCTAGCGGTTAAGAGCACCGACGCTCTTGCAGAGGACCCGGGTTCGATCCCCAGCACCCACATGGCGGCTAAGAACCGTCTGTAACTCCAATTCCAGGAGAACTCCAGTTCCAGGGGAATCCGAGACCCTCTTCTGGACCTCCGCGGCATTGCACGACACGGGTGCACCAGACCTGCATGCAGACAATCATTCATTACACATACAAAAATAAATAAAAAATAAAAAAAAAAAATTAAAAAAAAAAAAGAAATGCTAGCCCTCATCACTGAGATTTATAGCGCTAAAATGGCTTTTAGCTTTTTTTTTTTTTTTAGTAATTTCTTGAAGAAAAACTCACAGAGATATATGAACTTGAACATAGGTTTCAGAGCATAAATTTAAGTATTGCTGTAGATCCATGTCTCTAGACTTTATGGCAACTAGGTACACTTTAATCCCAGCACTTAGGGCACAGGCAGGTAGTGTCTCTCTGACTGAAAGCCAGAGAGGGCTACATAGTGAAAACCTGTTTCGAAATTAAAAAAAAAAAAAAAGGACTATCCAGAACGTAAGGCAGGGTCTTTCTGTCTAGCATAGTTTACGTGCATCTCAATCTGCTTCTACTGAAAACAAACCACTTGGCTGGACAATCCAGACAGATTCTGAGATTTGTTTTCTAAAAGCTCTGGAGAGAGAGAGAGAGAGAGAGAGAGAGAGAGAGAGACTGACTCGTGCTCATTAAAAGCTAAGGCTCAGGGATGGAGAGATGGCTCAGCGGTTAAGAGTGCCGACTACTCTTGCAGAGGACCCAGGTTTGATTCCCAGCACCCACATGGCGGCTAAGAACTGTCTTTAACTCCAGTTCCAGGGAAATCCAATGCCCTCTTCTGACCTCCTCCGCACTGCACGACACAGGTGCACTGACCTACATGCAGACAGTACACTCATACACATAAAAATTAAAAATTAAAAAAAAGCTAAGGCTCGGGGCTGGAGAGATGGCTCAGTGGTTAAGAACACACCAACTGCTCTTGCACAAGACCTGGGTTCGAGTCCCAGCACCCACATGGCAGCTAAGAGCAGTCTTTAAGCTGGATGTGGTGGCACACGCCTTTAATCCTAGAACTTGGGAGGCAGAGGCAGGTGGATCTCTGAGAGTTCAAGGCCAGCCTGGTCTACAGAGTGAGTTCCAGGCCAGCTGGGGCTATAAGGAGACCCTGTCTATAAATAAATAAATAAATAAATAAATAAATAAATAAATAACCTGATACCTTCAATCTGTTATAGGAGAATGTGGGGGATAACTTGAACTTATAGGCACAGGAAAGTACTTTCTGAACAGAACCTCAACAGTGCATGCATTCATTAAATAAACACCGGGTGTGGTGGCACATGCCTTTAATCCTAGCACTCCGGAGGGAGGCAGAGGCAGGTGGATCTTTGTGAGTTCAAGGCCAGCCTAGTCTACACAGTAAGTTCGAGGCCAGCTGGGGCTATACGGAGACCCTGTCTCAAAAAGAAAAAAAAAAAAAAAAAAAAAAAAAGAAAAAAAGCAATGAATTAGTCCAGTGAAATGGCTCGGCAATTAAAGGCACCTGTCACCAAGCCTGACAACCTGAGTTCAATTCCTAGCCCCACATGATAGGAGGAGACATTTAACTCCCACAAGTGGTCCTGACTTCTACTTGTATCTGTGCGTAAATAGTAAACATGTAAATGCAGTCAGCCGTGGTGGCTCACACCTTTAATCCTAGCACTTGGGAGGCAGAGGCAGGCAGATCTTTGTGAGTTCAAGGACAGCCTGGTCTACAGAGTGAGTTCCAGGACAGCTGGGGCTACAGGGAGACCCTGTCTCAAAAAGACCCAAAAAATGGGCTGGAGAGATGGCCTAGCGGTTAAGAGCGCCGACTGCTCTTACAGAGGACCCGGGTTCAATCCCCAGCACCCACATGGTGGCAGAGAACCGTCTGAAACTCCAATTCCAGGGGAATCCGACACCCTCTTCTGACCTCCTTGGCATTGCACGACACGGGCGCACAAACTTGCATGCAGACAGTACATTCATACACATACAGAAATAAAGACCAAAAAAATAAATTAAGAAGTAAATGCAATTTTCTTTGAGACAGGGTCTCCCTATACACCTGGCCTGGAACTTGCTTTGTAGACATGGCTGGCCTCCATCTCATAGAGATCTGCCTTATACTCCCTAAATATTTTTTTATCTTTTGAGATATGATCTCCCTGTAGTCCTCCCTGGCCTGGAACTCACTATGTCAGACCAGGCTGTCCTGGAACTCACAGAGATCCACCTACCTCTGACTCCCAGAGTGTGGGAACACTCTGGGAAAGGTGTATGTTGGGGCTGGAGAGATGGCTCAATGGTTAAGAGTGCCAACTGCTCTTGCAGAGGTTCGATTCCCAGCACCCACATGGCAGCCAAGAACTGTCCTTAACTCCAGTTCCAGGGGAATCCAACGCCCTCTTCTGACCTCCGTGGCATTGTGTGACACAGGTGCACCAACCTACATGCAGACAGTACACTCATACACATATAATACTTTAAAAAAAGATGTCACCATGCCCTGCTTTTATTTGCATTTTTATGTGTCTGAGTGTTTTGCCTATGTATAAAGTGCACTAATCATGCAGTGCCCCAGGAAGCTAGAGGAGGGCATGGTATCCCCTGGAACTGAAGTTACAGGTGGTTGTGAGCTGCCATGTNAGTGTCCTACCTAGTGCTCTCCTTTAAGTAAGAAAGAATGCATTATGCTGGGCATAATGACACAGACCTGTAATCCCAGTATTTGGGAAGCTGAGGCAGGAAGATGGAGACTCTGAGGCCAGCTTGAGGCTACATAGTGAAACCCTGCACCAAAAAACAAAACAAGGGTGTGGAGAGATGGCTTAGCAGTTAAAAGCACCAGTTGCTCTTGAAGAAGACCTGGGTTCAATTCCCAGAACCCGTATGGTGGCTAACGATCATTGGTAACTCCAGTTCCAGGGGAAACTGATGCCTTCTGACTCTGTGGGCATTGTGTGACATGGGTGCACTTACATACATGCAGGCAATACACTCATACACATAAAAAATAAATAAAATATTAAAAAAGAAAAAAACTGGGCTGGAGAGATGGCCTAGCAGTTAAGAGCACTGACTGCTCTTGCAGAGGACCCAGGTTCGATCCCCAGCACCCACATGGCAGCTGAGAACTGTCTTTATCTCCAGTTCTAGGGGAATCTGATACCCTCTTGTGAACTCCGAGGCATTGCAGGACACGGGTGGACAAACCTACATGCAGACAGTACATTCATACATATACAAGAATAAAAAAAAAATCCCTATGGATATGTCACTTAAAATTGATCAAATTATGGTGTGGGCTTTTTTTGGGGGGTGGGGGGAGTGTTTGTTTTTGAGATTGGGTCTCTCTGTAGGCCCAGCTGGCCTAGAACTGGATTTGTAGACCAAGCTGGCTTTGATCTCAGATTCACCTGCCTCTGCCTCCACCTCCCAGGTGCTGGGATTAAAGGTGTGCACCACCATGCCTGGATTTTGTTTTGTCTTTTATTTTTTTGGTATGTGTGAGAGCTAAGGTCTCATTATATATACCTGTATGGACTTGACTTGAACTTAGATTAGAGGTCCACCTGCTTCTTCCTTTGGAGTGCTGGGATCAAAGGTGTGTGCCACTGTGCCTGACTTTTTTTTTTTCAATGCTGGGATTAAAATCCAAGGCCTTTTAAATACAAGGCAACTCTACCACTGAGCTATCCCCCAACCCTGAATTGAATTAAAAAAAATTTTTGAGACAGGGTCTCCCTATAGCCCCAGCTGGTCTGAAACTCACTCTGTAGACCAGGCTGGCCCTGAACTCATAGAGATCCACCTGCCTCTGCCTCCCATGTACTGGGATTAAAGGCATGCACCACCACACCTGGCAAATCTCTATTTTTGAAGTGTGGTCAGACTCATTTCACTATAACAGTATGTGATGCCACTGATTTCTGGGCAGCTCAGCACTGGGAGGTGAATACAATTTTTACTTCTCAGTCCAATGGAATACAATCCTCAGTCCAATGGAAATCTGAACATCTACTTTCCATCAACAAAAATTTCCCACAACGAGCTGACAAGAGGGCTCAATGGGTAAAAGTGCTTGCAATACAAATCTGACTTGAGTTTGATCCCTAGAACTCATAGTGGAAGAGAACCAATTCTCAAATGTCCTCTGACTTTCACATGTGTATTGTAGCACATCCATCCTTGCACTCACACACATAGTAATCACGCAATAATAAGTAAAAATTTTAGAAATTTTGGCCCATGCCTTTAATCCCAGCACTTGAGAGGCAGAGGCAGACAGCTCTCTGAGTTCAAGGCCAGCCTGGTATACATAGTGAGTTCCAGGCCATCTGGGGTTACAGGGAGACCCTGTCTCAAAAAGACAAAAAAAAAAAGTAACAATAAAATAAAAAATTCAATTAAATAAAAGTTTAAAAGAATTGGGATATTGCTGGGCATGGTGGCACACGCCTTTAATCCTAGCACTTAGGAGGCAGAGATAGGTGGATCTTTGTGAGTTCAAGGACAGCTGAGGCTACAGGGAGACCCTGTCTTGAAAAGCCAAAAAAAAAAAAAAAAAAAAAAAAGAATTGGGATATAACTCAGTGGTAGGGTGCTTACCTAGCATGTCTGAGGCCCTTCTATGTCTCTCTCTCTCTCTCTCTCTCTCTCTCTCTCTCTCTCTCTCTCTCTCTGTCTCTCTCAAACATACATCAAATGTCATGACTAATGACACAAACCTGTAATCTCAGCACTCGGGAACTCAAGGCCAGCCTGGGCTACATAGCAAGACCCTAGAAGAAAGATGTATGCTGTCTAACCACAAGCACAAATCCAGATAAGTTATATACTGTCAAGACTGGAAGAGACCAGATTATTCAAGGCCACTCTTATTTTAGAGGTGAGGAAGTTGAGGTCCAGAAAAGAGAAGTAACTTGCTCCAGATCAAGAGATATGTCTGTGGCAGACCTAGTCCCCCTCCTATATGCCCTGCATTCTTCCCAGTTCTAGAGCAGTTTGCCTGGTCCCGGTCCTTGGTGAAAGCCTAAGAACAGAAACCAAAGTCTTCAAGTTTGCTATTACCTCCAAGTTCCTAAACTTGCCCATATTTAGGAATAAAGGACTTTTATGTTGACACGAGATTTTACCCAATCAGTCTCTTCTGAAGCAACAATTAACACTTGGCACTGACTAAACACAGCAGTTTTAGGTAGTCATTTACTTCTCACCCACAACAGAATGATAGCTGCTATTCTCACAGTCCTCCCCCAACTCTCCCTTTTTTTTTTTTTCTTAAATTTTATTTATTTTTGTATGTGTATGAATGTACTGTCTGCATGTAGGTTTGTGCACCCGTGTCGTGCAATGCCGTGGAGGTCAGAAGAGGGTCTTGGATTCCCCTGGAACTGGAGTTCTCCTGGAATTGGAGTTACAGACGGTTCTTAGCCGCCATGTGGATGCTGGGGATCGAACCCGGGTCCTCTGCAAGAGCAGTCGGTGCTCTTAACCACTAGGCTATCTCTCCAGCCCCAACTCTTCCTTTTTTTTTCCAACTCCTTTTTTTTGTTTTTTGGTCTTTTTGAGACAGGGTCTCCCTGTAGCCCCAGCTGTCCTGGAACTCACTCTGTAGACCAGGCTGGCCTTGAACTCACAAAGATCCGCCTGCCTCTGCCTCCTGAGTGCTAGGATTAAAGGCATGAGCTACCACGCCCGGCTTCAACTCCCCTTTTTATAACTTTTTTTTTTTATTTTTTAATTTTATTTTATTTATTTCGGTATGTGTATCAATGTACTGTCTGCATGCAGGTCTGTGCACCCGTGTCGTGCAATGCCGCGGAGGTCAGAAGAGGGTCTCGGATTCCCCTGGAACTGGAGTTCTCCTGGAATTGGAGTTTCAGACGGCTCTCGGCCGCCATGTGGGTGCTGGGGATCGAACCCGGGTCCTCTGCAAGAGCGGTCGGCGCTCTTTAACCGCTAGGCCATCTCTCCAGCCCCTCAACTCCCCTTTTTAAATGGTGCTAGAGATCAAGGTCTTGGGCATGCTAGTACAGTGCTCTACCTCTGAGCTATGTCCCCAGCCCACAGTCCCCATCTTACACCTACAGCTTATATAACTTGCCGAAGGTCACAAAGGTAATTAATGGAGCTAACACTAAGTCTGTTCTCTGAACCTTGTTTAGAAAGAGCAGCCTAGCCGGGTGTGGTGGCGCACGCCTTTAATCCTAGCACTTGGGAGGCAGAGGCAGGTGGATCTTTGAGTTCAAGGCCAGCCTGTCTACAGAGTAAATTCCAGGACAGCTAGGACTACAGGGAGACCCTGTCTCGAAAAGAAAAAAAAAAAGGGGGGATGAAGACACGTGAACTAGCTGATTAGCTGTTTCACTGTAACTTTACCATTCAGAAACTGTTGTTTCCTGAACCTTCTTTACGTGTCCCACTTCACTACCTGGGTCCCTGTCTCTGATCTACCCACTCTATCAAGATCACAGCCTTGCTGCTTGTTTGCCTTTCAAAGGATAACCAGTGGTCCAGTTTATAAATTCCAGTTTGACTTTAATTTAATAAATTAAATTCCAAGCCATCACACAGCAATGGACATCATCTCCCAACACTCAGAAGTGCGACCTTACTCCTGCTCTACCATCATACCGTCTTTAAAGCTCCTATGGCTGTTTCTCTAGGGAAGGCTTCCCACAAGCTTCCTACTCCCTCCTTCCAACTGAGCCACTGCTCATGGAGAAGGCATCAAGTACAAAATGGTAACAAAGGGAGAGATGAGGAGCAGTGGGAGACGCAGGGAGGTGGGGAGTACCTGCCCCCCATCCTGGGCACTAGCCCGGCTTCCTATGAATGGCATGCCAGTGTTCTCAGAGGAAGACACTGGTACTGGTCTGAGTGGGGACCTGAGGGAGGTGTAGAAACCCTTCCTGGGAATTGCCTACCCTCCTGGGACAGAAAAGAAGGGTCACCTGGGAAAGATGCCCTCTGTCATCTGTTTGCCAAGGGTCCAAGACCACACATATAAATAGAAAAGAGAATAAATAAGGGAGGAAGAGTGTGCTAAGGAGATGAGGTCCCTAGGACTCCTCTCGGCTAGTGTCACCAGAGGGCAAACACTTCTGAGGAATGTCCACACACTCCAAAACAGAGCCTGCCCCCTGTTCTCAGCTACCAACACTCTCTCCTATGTCCACAACGAGTGCCCATCTCCCAAATACTTCCCATCGCAAACACCCTTCCAACTTGCCCCACAGCCCAGGGTAGATGGAACTTCCTATAGAACCCGAGAGCTTTCCTGGCCCCAGTAATGGGAATCCAGGAGGGGGTACAGAAGAGGATGTGGGGAATGGGCTGAGAGAACTCTTGCCCTCTCCTAGCTCAAGAGGTAAGGAGGGTCCTCAGAGCTGGGGGCTGGGGTTGCCATTGGCCTTGGGTTTGGACTTGAAGGAAAACCGCTTGATAAGGCGACGGGAAAAGCTGCCGGCCTTCTTTCGGACACTGGGTGCAGCCGTTGTGTTAGAGAGGTCATCGTGGGACTGGCTCAGACCAGCTTCCTTCTGTCGAGGCCTCCGGCGGAAGATGAGTTTAGTGCCACTCCGCAGGAAACTCACTGTGGGGAAGAAGGGAAGCTAAGGCAGATGGAGGGGCAGGAGTGGGGTGAGGGGATGGAAAAAGGACTCGGGATGGAGGGACAGAAAATGAAGACTGAACAAGTCTCCTTGCCAGATTTTCTCAGGAAAAAAAATGGACCCAACCATGAGCTTCAACCATCCTGAGGAAGGAACAGTGTGCTATGGGGATGGATGGGTGTGCACCTCTGACTGTGCCCCAAGGAGAATAGCATGGGTAAGGCCTGCTGCTCTGGAAGGACAGTATGAGAATGGACCTCTTTTCTCCGGACCCTGGAAGGCTGCACAGAAGGTATTCCCCAAAGCCTATAAATCATGAAGGGAAAAGTGGCTTGACATATTTTCTTTACTGCATTCCAGGGCGTGAACAGGAAGTTTTAAGTCTGGAAACTTCAAAGAAGTAAATGTGGGGTTCTAAGAAAGAAGGTGCTTACACAGCATGCTTTGGACTTGGGAATTCTGTTATCCCAAGAAGTGATGCATGCTTAAATCTTTTTTTCTTGCTTGCTTGTTTGTTGTGTTATTGTTTTTTAAGACAAGGCTCCATTTCTAGTCCAGTCTGGTCTTAAACTCACAGCCATCCTATTGGAAGAACCTCTCAAGTGTTAGGATTACAGGTGTGTACTTCCACACCAGCTTTGAAATCATAAATAGATTCACCGGTGGCAGGCTCATATTGACCAAAGGATGAAGCTGTATGGAGGCAAGCTCTCTGTCCTTTGTAGTTGGAACTGCCCCAGCTATTTACAACCTATGTTACTGCCAGAGAGAAGAACAATAATTTCCTTCATTCCGTCCTTCCTTCTTTGACAGTCTCAATATACAGCCGTAGGCTGGCCTTCAATTCACAATCCTCCTACCTCAACCTCCCAAATTCTGGGATTACAGGTATGTCCCACCATGCATGGCTCAGAGACACTATCTTAGTAATGGCCTATAGTAGGACTTTTTTTTATATTCATAGGACTAGGGTACTGAGTTAAAGAAGAAAAAGGACAATCACACCATTGAGTTCTTTTTTTTTTTTTTTTTTTTTTTTTTTTTTTTTTTTTTTTTTTTTTTTTTTTTTTTTTTTTTTTTGGTTTTTTCGAGACAGGGTCTCCCTGTAGCCCCAGCTGTCCTGGAACTCACTCTGTAGACCAGGCTGGCCTTGAACTCACAAAGATCCACCTGCCTCTGCCTCCCAAGTGCTAGGATTAAAGGCGTGCGCCGCCACTCCCGGCGACACCAGTGAGTTCTAAGCCAACCTGAGCTATAGTATGAAACTGTCTCAGAACAGAACAGAACAGAACAGAACAAAACAAGGGCCTATAAGATGTCGCAGTGGGCAAAAGTGCTTTCTGCAAGTATGGCAGACCTGAGCTTGAGCCTTGGAAAGTACGTGGTACAAGGGAAAAACTGATTCCTGCAAGTTGTCCTCCACCTTCCATACACACAGGCACACACGCATACACATAAATAAATATACAAATAAATAAATAAATTTGTGGGACTGGAGAGATGGCTCAGTGGTTGGGAGCACTGGCTGCTCTTATAGAGGACCCGGGTTCGATTCCCAGCACCCACATGGAAGCTAAGAACCATCTTTAACTCCAGTTCCAGGGGAATCTGACACCCTCTTCTGACCTCGTGGCATTGCACGACACAGGTGCACTTACTTACATGCAGACAGTACATTCATACACATACAAAAATAAATAATAAATAAATAAAATTTAAAAAAGAAAAACAATTTAAAAAAAACAAATAAATTTATATGGATGGACATGTTGGCACTTGCTTATAATCCTAGCACTTGGCAGGTAGAGAGGTAGGAGGGTCAGAATTTTGAGGCCAATTTTGGGCATATAGCAAGTTTAAGGCCAGCCTGGACTACATGAGACCCTATCTTCAGACAAGCAAACAAGAAAAAGAGTGAAAAACAAAAACGAACCCAGGCCCTTTGGCTCAAGAAGAAAGGGAGATATGGTGTCCCTTGCTGGAACTCTCTAGTTTGTCATATCCAGGCCAGGAAGCAAGGCACCAAGTTCCCTTCTCCGCTGGAGCTTGCCTGACACTTGAAGGCAAATTAGCTGAGCCTACCAGCTCCCCAAGTGTCTAGTGGGACTCAGGTCACAATACTGAATATAAAAGAAGCAGGAGATGAATAAGTATGGTGGCTCACGCTTATAATCTTAACACTTTGGAAACTGAGGCAGGAGAATTCCTATAGCCAGTATGGGCTATATGGCAACTTCCAGTATGGGCTATATGGCCAGACCCTGTCTCAGTCTCTAACCGCCCCCCCTAAAAAAAAAAACAGCAAGGGAATTTCTGCCAATAAATCCCACCTTTGTGATCCTTGAGGCTTCGGGTCTCCAGGGCACCAGTAGACCCGGTCTCTGACTCAACATCATCCACAGATGGTCTCTCAGAAATGTCTGAACGTGTAGTCTCATCTGCTTCCTGGACACTTGTGGGGCTGGAGAGGGCATCTAGAGGTCCTGGGGATGTGGCTGGTGGGTCTGAGGGAGGTGAAGAAGGACCTCCTCCACTGCTTCCTGCATCATCTTGTGTTGAGGCTTCCAGGGATGCTGCATAGCCCAAGGATAGTGCCAACTCGTCCTGAGCAATGGGCACCTGGCAGGAGAGAGGCTGTGAGGAGCAAGAGTGACCCGTTAGGGCTTTCCCCCATCCCAGCTCTCTCTCCAAAGCTGTTACCTTGGAAACACCAGAGATGATGAGAGTGCTGCGCTTGGTGGGTGTCTTCTTGGCTGTCCGCCCACTGGGCTCAGTCAGCTGGCGAATTGCCGTCTCTGCTACTGGGTCCAAGCCATTGGAAAGGTGGCTCTCTCCTGCTGGAAGTAGGAAGATGGATAGCTTGACTTCTGCCTGGCACCTTCTTGGATTCAAACTCTTCCTGCACCACCCAAAGCAGTTCTTGACTGCAGGACACCAGGGCCACCAATGCGCATACATCCCCCTCCCTCACTCACGGCTGCTGCTGTGGGAGGCATTGCTGGGGCCACTGCTCTCACTCAGCACAGTTGTCATCTTCTCAGTCACCTCCACCTTGGACGGGGAGCGGGAGGGGGAGTCTGGTGGGTGGGGGAGGGTCAATGAGTGGGGAGGTGCTTTAGCGTGCTCCCATCCCTGCTATCTTTATTGAGATGCAGACTTTGGTTAACTCAGAGGACAAGAATGATTAAGGGGAATTAATAATAAGGATGATTAAAAGGATACTGTATAGCCAGGCATGGTGGTACACACACCTTTAATCCCAGCACTCGAGAGGCAGAGGCAGGTAGAGTCCTGTGAGTTCAATGAGTTCAAGGCCAGCCTGGTCTACATAGTGAGTTCCAGGCCAGGCGGGACTACAGGGAGACCCTGTCTCAAAAAATACCAAAAAAAAAA
>VZQC01005780.1:3102564-3147325 GCA_009823505.1 Rhizomys pruinosus | reverse complement strand
AAAAAAAAAAAAAAAAAAAAAAAAAAAAAAAAAAAAAAAGTACAGGGCCCCTGGAGGTAGGGGAAGTGTCATGGGATCTCTAAAGTGGGCCATGTATGAGGACAGAGAGCCACTGGAGTAGGAAACTGCCATGCTGGGTTTGCTGGAAGACCCCACAAAACACTGCAGGGTTGAAGTGGGACAATTAGCCAGTTGGGGCTGGATACGGAGAGACCCAGGAAAAGATAGAAGGGAACTTGGATGAGTAAAAGAGCAAGAATTTTATAGGAGAGGCTGGTAGAGTCAGAGGGATTGAAAGGTGAGAGGAATGACTGATGAAATGGAGAGGTGCAAGGGATAGTTTGATAGAGACAAAGATGAGGAAGTAGTTGGATCAGAGTGGAATGGCAGGAAGCCGGTGTGGAGACTTTCCTTCCCCCTTCCCTGTCAGGCCAAGGCACTAGAGTTTAGGATCCTGCACAGAACTGGACTCCCAGGCTGCTCCTCTTTACCCAATTTGCCATCTACACGGGGCCGGGACTGGACAGTTGTGACAGTGGTGACAATGGTGCCATCGGGCATGATGGTCCGGTCCAGCTCAATCTTCTTGGTAGGTGTGATGCTGGGGCGTGGGGTGGAGGAGGTGGGTGTGCCCAGGTTCCGAGGAGAGCCCTGCTCATAATGCAGCTGCCAAGGATTTGGAGAGCAAGAGGTCAGGCCCTCAAGAGACTGCCCAGCCTGTGTCTCCCCATCTGCCCACACTGGTCACCTTCTCACCTCTGCTGTCATGGTGGCTGCTGGGCTCAGGGCTTTCCCTGGCCCCGGAGTTAGTGGGCATACCTGTCTCCGTGACAGTGGCCTAGAGGGTGAGCCCACAGGCAGCGTGGCTTGGCCAAGGAGTTCAGCTGGAAACAGGAGCAGCACTGTGAGCTGGGCTCCTGACCAGCCCTGCTCAGCATCCACCCAGAAGCGCCCTCCTGCCCCATCCTCACCGTCTCCACAGCTGCTGCTCCTGAGCACTTTGAGAGTCAGCTCTCGGCTCTGTGGGCCCAGATCCCTGTAGGCCAAGAGAAGATGGATAGATCAGGGATGAAGAAGCTTAGCAAACAGAATCCACCTCTGAGTCAGCTGCTGGCCAGAGGCAGAGAGGTGGATAAAGAAGATGGTACCAGGACCTCAGTCAGGTTATCCTGCCTCCAAAGCCTCCCTGTTACCAAGAGAACGGAGCAGGCATGCTTCTTCAACCAGATATTCAAATCCCCATCCCTGTTCTACCTAGTGTCTGAGTCTGAAGCTGCCCACTTTCAGTTTCTGCAGTTGTTCCCTCTACCAAGAGGACTTTAACATTCTGGCACCTGCTATTCTTGCTGGAAGGTATGGTTTAAGGAGCACATTTTCCATGAAGCTTCATCAGACCTTTGCTCCAATATAAGAACTCTAGCATGGCATGCTGTGTTTGAACCTCAGCTGGCATGTTTACTGTCTTCTCTAAACACATCGGTTGTACACCTGTGATCAACCCTAGGGTGGGACCTAATGTTGGCCTTGTCTATATTCCCAGGACCTAGTTGTCAGTACAATAAAGGTTCCCACCAAAGGCTAGTGACAGCATAGCTGACTTGTGACAGAACTAGCTTGGAAGGGTTTCTTCATCCTGACTGCTCATGGGAACAGGGGTTGGGAGCCAGGTCATGCCTTACAGTGCCAAGTCCTCTGTCCATTCCACCTCAGAACCAGCCCTCATGGGTTTGGTCCACTTCTGTTGCATGGGGTTATCAAGCTCAGCAACACAGCACAGTTCCTCAGTACCTGTAATAGGAACCACAAGTTAGAGGATTGCTCAAGTCAAAGACAGGAGAGCCACTGAGGAACAGAGGCAGAGGAGGAAGGAACTGCCTGCAGTTATAGAACTGGCAGTCTCCCATCTCCTAAATGTAGCTCTTACCTCCCACTTCACTTCCCAGGTGAGATGCTCGAAGCTGCCGTAAGAATAATCGGGTAGGTCTGGGGAGGGATGGCTGGGGCTGGGGCACAGTGGGTGGCTTCTCACTGGGTACCTAAGAGCAGAAGGAGGTAAAAGAAAAAAAAGCAGTAATCTTGATATAGTATCCTGGAGATGGGGTCCATGCAAATCTTTTGCTTTGGGTGCCTACTCACCGAGCCTCCTGGAGCAGAGCAGGCCCTGAGGTTTACCATCATGGCTGGCTGGGTGCTGACGATGGCGTCCTTGATCAGTTCCTCCACTGTCGAAAGTTCTGCTTGTTCCTCATCTCTCTGCAGAGAGGAGAAGAGGTGGAGCCCCTGCTCTGCTCTACTCTCAGTTCAGTCTCCTCTCTGCCTATCCTCTCCTTACCTCCCTGGTCTGCAGCTTGGGAAGCACCATTAGGCTGAGATCTGGGCGGTCTGTGAAGGCCCAAGACACCAGAAGCCCCTCATCAGGGATTTCCTCCAGGCTGACTTCCAGCTAGAGACAAGAACAAAAGGATTGGCTTGATTTTTCCTCCAACATCCACAGCTAACCTCAGGACGCTTTCTTCCCAAATTCCATCCCAGAGAGAAATGAAGGGGAAGATGCTGGGCCAACTCAACTGCCCCCTGCCCAACTCTGTTTCCCATGTTTTCTTCCACCTGTGTTGGTGGCAGTGTCAGAGTGACGTGGTAGGTCTCCATAGAAACGGCAGCAGGGGACTGTTGGGTCACAGAAACAGGGAAGCAAACCTCCTCAGCAGAGAGCTGGCAGTGCAGCACCTGTGATGGGAGGCAGGGTCAGGCATGAATAAGGGGTGCCTACCTTGCTTTGCCCTGCCCTATGATGGTTCAGCAGACCCTTCCCCAATTCTATGTTCCTTGGTACTCCACATCTGGGGGGCCCTAAGCCTTTCAATTAATTAGATAAAAGCCAAAGACTCCTCTTCCTCAAAAAAATGCAGACACACACACACACACACACACACACACACACTCACACATTTTTCCCAGCACTTCATTGAGACTTACAGACCTCCCAAAGCCAATCCTTAGATCCCTAAGGTACACGTGCTCTATGTTAAGAAGCCTTGAACTAAAGGGAATTTAGGGTCAGCCCCCCCTTCTGGCACCAGAGAGGGTAGTGCCCATCAGACCCTTACCATGGTACGCTCTGATTGATCTACACAGGTCACACGACTAATGCTGGCTCGGGGTGGGAGTTGGGGTACCTCCTCAAAGGCGATCTGGATGGAGCTCTGAGGGAGTAATGTGGGCACGAGATCAGGTCTTTGGAGCTGCTCCTTCAGGGCTGGCCTACTCAACTGCTGGCTGGGGTCTGGCACTGCGGAGGCCTCAGCTACAGGCTGGCTTCTGGTCCCTCCTTGGCTCAGGACTTTAGGACATCCCCCTCAAGCCCCAATTCTCCACGAACCTGCAGCTGCTAGGAGTCACTGAGATCCTGGGAAATAAGACTACCTCATAAGATCAGCTGAACTGAAGACCTTGATACCTCTTAGGATCCCAGGAATCTCCCTATTCTCCCATTCTTCCTCTTCACCTCTCCACCTAACTCTTCACCCTAGTCCCAAAGAAAGGTTTACAGAGGAAAAAAATAAATAAATCAACATACTCATTGCTATCCATATGTATTAGCTGGGCAAGTCTGAGCTAAGGGTGAGAACAGTTAGGTCACTCTCTATAAAACAAACTGGAAAAATGAGGCTAAGCCATTTTACAAATAAGATGTGAAGGGTCAAGAATGTGAGTCTAAGTTCTTGGAAACAAAGACTAGCTCAGCATAGCTTTAGGGAACTTCATCAGAAGTGCTAGGAAGAGAAGCAAGCTTGGAAGGAAGGCTCAGGGGTCCCGAGGTTGCTAATTCCTCAATGTAGACAGCAGGATGGTATTAGGGACCAGAAAGCTGCTTAGCTTAGTTCTCAAAAAAGCCACTCCCTAATTCTTGCACAGCAGTGGAGAGCAGGCTGGAAGAATTGAGGAAGGGGCACAGTCTGGTCTGGCAACTCTTCCTCAAGTCTTGAGATGAAGGAAACAAATCCATAGGGCTCACTCACTTTACCTGGAAAACTGGGGGCAACCCACTTTCCATGCTCTTGAATCTGTCTTTTTCAAAAGTCAGGCCAAGGGCCATTGGGAAATAGATGCTTAGAACCTCAATCTCCCCTCCCCCTGCAAGGGAGAACAATGTCCAGCTGAGTCAGCTGTCCTAGGGAGTTGCTTTTGACCCAGGGGCAAGGTCCAGGAAGAGCAAAGATGGAGGGGTGGGTTCAATGTATAAACTGACAGATGTCATCTGTCTAGCTGGGAAGAGGAAACAGAGCAACTTCTTGTGACCACTTCTGTTTCCAGGCTTCTGAATGAATAGGGCAGCACCTCCAAGCCCTTGGTAGCTAGAAGCAGAGAAACCTCTAAGCAAGGAGCTTGATCGATGGAGGGCAAGGAGTGGTTGCTGGTCCAGGAAGAGTCCCAGCCCAGAAAAGAGACCTCTGCCTTCTACCCAACCTCTGTCTCATGACTATGTTTCCTGCCCACTTCCTGGGAGGCCAGATGCCCATGGTGCAGTGGGAGGAGGAGGTAGGCTGGTTTATGACTGACCCTCAAGGGGCAGCTCCAAGTTTATTTACTAGAAAGGACACGGATTATCAATATGCCCTTTAACTGAACTCTTACCTCCAACACTACACTGCAGCCTGGAAAGGAGAAGAAGGGTGTGTTTGACTGTAGGAGTGGAATTACTGATAGGTGGGGATGATTCGCGTACCTTGGGGCATCTGCCTGACCACCTGGGTTTTGGAGCCTGAACTGTTAACTGGGTGTGGTGGCATGAGCACCAGGCAAATTCCTTCTGCAGGTGCACCTGTCTCTCTCGGCCCAACCAGCCTCAGCATAGGCGGAAGTGCCCTCAGACACAGGGATTAGCGTTGCTATGAGAACAGTAACTTGTACATGGGTTTGGAACCAGAGAGTACCTTGCCTATAAAAATAGAAAATTTGGTACATAACTGCCTTTCTACCACCCTCTGCCTCACCCGCACCATTTTCTCTGATCTGTTAGAAAAAAGCCAGGGGGTTCTCCCGTTGATCTCAACCCCAACCCAGCCCTACTAGCTGGAAGGCTAAAATGAAGGGACCACACAGGAGGCTACGGGCAACTCACCCCGTCCCTGCAGGCCTGCTCGTTCAGGGCTCGCACCCAAGCCCACTGCCAGTTCTCTCGGAAAGACTTGAAGGCAAAGAGCGAAGCCAGGAGGCCCCGGACGCCTGGTTCCTCCGGGGCGCCGGCCCGAGTCGCCCGCAAACGCAGCAGCGAACGCCACACACCCAGCTCGCGGAGGGAACCCCTGGGTTCCGAGGCTACGGCGGGTCCCGAGCCCCGGCCCCCACGGGCCCGCGCCAGCCACAACCCCCGGGCATACTGCAGCAGCCAGCCCAACACCGTGAGCAGCGAGGCGGCGAAGAGGACCAGCAGGGCCGCCCAGCCCACGTCCCGCTGCCCCCAGCCCGGATCCATGCTCCGCGCGGGCTCCGGTCCGGGTCCCGGCTCGGGCTCAGCCGCTGCCCCGGGGGAGCATGGCCCGCGCGGGCCGCGGGGCGTGGGCGCGCTCCCCCGGGGCTGGGCGCGCGGACTCCGGGGCTCGCCGGCGTTGAGCGCCCAGGACTAGTGGGTGCCACGGATCGAGAAGAGGTCCTCCGGGGTCGCGACGCCCGGCTGTCTCTGTAGCCCCGGATCCCGGTCGCTCGGTGCAGAGGTCCGACCCCAGCTAGTCGCCGGCCAGCACTAGACTCCTCCCACGGCGCGGGCCCCGCGGGACCCGGACGGGGACCGGTTGCAAAGATACCGGGGCTCGCGGGCCGGCACCGGCTCCGGGAGAGCTGCGTGCGCAGAACTGACACTGACAACACCGCCGGCGCCCCGCCCCCACCCACCCTTAAAGGAGACGCGCCCGCTGCAGGCGGGGCCGAGCCAGCCGGGCGCCTGGAGCTGGAGGAGGGCGGGAGGGTGAGCGGCAAACGTTGACCGTTGCAGGATGAAAACAGGCGGAGTCTTTATCCGCCCAGCCCCATCCCGCAGTCCCGACGCCCCGCCCTCAGCCCACTCTGGGCTAGGGAACTTCACTTATCTGAGCCGGCCTGTTTTCCCCCACGGGTCTTAGATTTCTACAGGTTGGACGCCTGTGGGGTTAAGAATGAGTGGGTCCCTGTGGAAATAACCACCCACTTCTCCCTGGCTCAGCATCTTCCAGGTTCCCGTTCAGGGGACGGCATCAATTCCAGGCAGGGATGCCTGCCGAAGGTGCAGCTGGTATCAACAGAGGAGGGAAAAAAAAAAAAAAAGAAATTGAACCTGGTGAAGGTTGAGAATAGAACACGGAACATTACCATCATTCTCCTTCCCTTTGGAGCTAGGACTCGGGCACTCCTATTAACCTCCTTGCTTGCGTGGGTTTGTTCTCTAGATATTTCCCGAGCCCAGGGCTGAGTCTGTTTTTAAAAATAATACATTTCCATAGTAACAGCTGCTGCCTATGGAGCACGTGTTGAGAGAACGATAATGAGCGGGGAGCTGGTAATGTAGCACTGGACTATCAATAGATTTGGCCAAAAGACTGTCACCCAAATATGTGGCGTTCTGTGTGGTGCCACCTGACTGTAGTCATAGCTAGCTACTTGAGAGACTGAGGCAGGATGATGCTTGTGCCTACTAGGAGACTGAAACCAACTTAGGTAACATAGTGAGACCATTTTACTAATAAACCACCACTGGGTGGTCAAATATGTGATATTCTAGCTAGCTCCCAAGACATGGCATTGCAGATACACTGCACAACCTCTAACCTCAAGATGTACCTTTTTTTCTAGATTCAGGAAGTAGATTTGGTCCCTGGGGCTCATCTTTGCTTCTTGGGAACAGGGGAAAGAAAGAATAATGTACAAAAGGATTCAGAGGAATCCCTACCCACCAGGAGCCATGCTTCATGACATATAGTAAGGTCTTGGACCTAGTCCCTTGTACACACATCATAGTAAGAGAAGGTGTGAGCTTTCAAATCCACTTAATTGTCTAAGGAATAAGTCCACAAGAGTAAACAATGCTTTATAAAGTGCCTATGGGGTTGTAGGGCTTGGTAGAAACTGGCAGGTTAGCAAAAGAGTTGTCTAATCCAGAAGAGGAAAAGTTAGATAGCTTGAGGTATTCCTAGATTTCACAATAAGGAATGATAGAAGTGAGGAGATGAGTTGATCTTGCTGTTGTCCTGCCCATACATACTGAACTCCAAAACCAGTGGAGATCCCTAGAGTCTCAGTCTTTAATCTAAGAGAACCAGAACACATGAACTCAAGGGAGGGGAGAACTCTGAGCCAGAACCCAAGGATTCAGAAGGAAGTCAGTAGTAGGCAGAAGAGCCAGGTTAAGAAAAGAAAGTTGTGTAAGAAACTGTCCAAATGCAAGACCCTTATCACCAAGAATTCTTCAGGAATCCTCAGATCTCCCAGTAACTTTCTTCTCTGGCCACGTGTGGTATGCTTTCCTGTAAACTCAGAACTTTGGAGGATGAGTCGGAATTATGAGTTCAAAGCCAGGGAGGCTCTATTGAAAAAAAAATCATGGGAGGCAGAGGCAGGCGGTTCTCTGTGAATTCAAGGCCAGGCTGGTCTACACAGACAGTTCCAGGCCAGTCAGAGCTATATAGACCTTATCTCATAAAACAAAATCAGTTCTCTTAAATTCATAGATTTAATCCCTCTGTTTTCTTCACTGGATACTTGGTCCCATGCTGCCAGATACTACTTCACAGTTCAATATTACACAAGTCTCCCTGGTCTTCCCCATCTTTCTTACACATATTACTTAGCCCTGATTTTATTCTGCTTTACAGTTTAGGTGGATATTTATTTAAAAGGCTGCTATTTTCACTCATCAGGTAACTAAGAGTAAGACCATGTCTTAATCATCTCTCTTCTCTCTTCCCCCATACTCAATAATGGTACTTGAAATATGCTGAAGGGCTGGAGAGATAGCCTAGCGGTTAAGAGCACCGACGCTCTTACAGAGGACCCGGGTTCGATCCCCAGCGCCCACATGGCAGCTAAGAACCGTCTGTAACTCCAATTCCAGGAGAACTCCAGTTCCAGGGGAATCCGAGACCCTCTTCTGACCTCCGCGGCATTGCACGACACGGGTGCACAGACCTGCATGCAGACAATACATTCATACACATACAAAAATAAATTAAAAAAAAAAAAAAAAGAAATATGCTGAAGTAAGATGGGCATGGGTGGTGCATGCTTTTAAACCAGGCCGTTCAGGCATATAGAGCAGGGCAGATCTCTGTGATGGCAGACCAACCTGGTCTCCATAACAAGTTCCGGCCAGTCTGAGCTACAGGAGACCCTGTCTTCAAACAAGACAAGTTAATTAATAAACTTAAGGTAGTCTCTGGGAAAGCTGGTTGTCAGTTGACTAACAAGGGAGGCTAAATGTGAAAACGGTTCTAAATAGTGTATTATTCATATTTTGTTGATTTTATTGTTTTTTTGTTTTATTGCTTTTTATAATTTAGGACATTATGTTATTTTAAATCAACTTGTATAAAATGCATTGCAATATTTTTTTATATATTAATATTTTGCCAACAGATGAAATTCTTCAGAGTTTCCTTCAGAAAAAATGACTTCTATCTTCCACATATGTTCATTGTCGTAATTATAGGCATATGTATAACTGAGAGTCATGTTTTGGCCTGTGGAGCATAGAAACCCTCCTGGAGCCAAGTTCTGTCAGTGCTACTACATGCCCTTTTACGTCCCACATTCCTATACTCAAACACTTGCGCATAGTAGAATACGTCCTCGACACCCGTAAAGAAAAGATTATGGATTTGTAAGTCATTGGTTGCTCCATTAGAGGTTTGCTCACTTTTCTCCATAGTGCAGAGTCCTGGCAGAGCTAAAAATCGACTCTTCGATGGCAGCAATACGTTATTAGAGGAAGAAGGAGCGGGAGTCCAGCCCAGAGGCAGCTCTCTCGTGCCTGTTGGGTGCTTTCTTCTTGAGTCTAGCAAGAGCAGGAACCCGAGCAACATCATTAGGCTGCAGCCAGACTTCCTGGTAAGGTAAGACTCTCAGTGGAGTTGCCCTCCTTTAAGACACCCTCTCACCTCCACTCACCTAAAAGCAAGGCCATCTCTCAGTGAAGGCCAACGATACATCCCACTTTCTCACTGGAGAAACTTCCTGACTCCCACAAAAAAACAGTGCCAGCCCTACACTTTGCTTATGTTCTCAACAGGGTGAGTTCTCATGACCAAGTGAAAGCCCAACGGTGAGAACATCGGCGACCAGGAGTTAGCTTTGTGCTAGAAGGAACACTCTCAAGGGTGACCAAAATTCTTAAATGACTGCTGGAAAGATCGATGCTTTAACATAAGGGGCGAAGGCTCTGGAAGTGGGAGGTCTGTGAGCCTGAAGGTCCAGCTTCTCCCTTGTCCAAGGAATCTCACGTGTTATGAGACTCTCGCTTAAGCTTTTCCTTGTGTGCCTGGAGGTGGGGCTGGCTGTGTTTGGTGCAGTGTTTAGACAGCACGTGAAACCCGCCTGAACACCGAGGGCACCTGAACACCGAGGGCGGTGCCAGGCTGGCCAAGGGGAATAACCCGTTGAGCTGGTTAGACAGATCCCAGAGCACTCTTCCCAGCCTGCTTTGGTGAGCTCCACTGGCCCTGTCACTACAACTTATCACAAGGGCACCAGTGAGCCAGTGGTGCCCATGCAGGGTTTTAGGAAGTCAGCGTGTCAGCTTATTTTCTGCCTCTTCCCACACACTCACCACCCTCCCTCTCTTTGTAGTTTCCTTTGACAAAAGCTATTACATAAACAATATCTTATTGTTATTTAGCAGATACCAGAAGGATAAATGGTAGTTAGCTGCTTTGTTATCTGTCTCATAATGTGTTCGTGTCCTTTCTTGTATGGAATCTTCATGCAATGAGATACACTTTTCAAGGGCTGCAGCCAACGAGATGCCAGCTATCCCAGGTTTGATGCTCATGATTCTAAACAGTACACAGTTCCATAAAAAGACTGTATAGGCCATCTTACTATCACTTAACAATCACTTTTTTAGTATTATTATGTGTAAAGACTTATTGCGCATGTATGTCAATATTAGTCTGTGTCATTCAGTGGCCAAGGAGGTCAGAAAAGGGCATCAAATCCCCTGGGAATAGAGTTACAGTTTGTTTAGCCACCAGTGGGTGCTGGGATCGAACCCAGGTCCTCAGCAAAGCGGTCAGGTGTTCTTAAATGCTGAGCTTTCTAGCCCCCACTTACCATCATTTTAACTGAAAAATATCAAACTGATTTAACCATTCTTCCCAAATAGCTTATTGTGAATAATGAGCTATAGTTATTATGAACAGATGGGGGATTTGCATTTTTATCAAAAGTCTTTTCAGCATACCTAATCAATTGACGATTTCATTTGGAGAGACCTAATTTTTTACGTGAAAAGACAGAAGTTATATGTCCTGTAGATGCGAGTGATAGTATCAAGGGAATTGTCAACTGGTTCTGTGGTAAGATGGTCAAATTGCGTTCTAGTCTACCTCGGCTTGAGTGTGCCCAAATATGTTCTGTCGGATCAGTCAGAAAGGCCAAGATCCCTGGTGTCGATTCCCCTGAACTGGGATCTCCTGAGAATTTATCTGAGTTGTTTTCAGAGAGAGTTCTCAGCCGCCCTAATGTGCCCGTTGGCCTCTCCAAAAGGAAAAATTAAAAAGGGATCGAACCACGGCTCTAAGTCCACTCCCAATGAAAGAGTGAGTACACAGTTTGCAATAGGCGGTTGGGCGTGTAGCTCAGGTATAAACGGGCGTAGAGCTCTAATGATGCCCAAAGTCCTACTGTCTTGACCATCCCCATCAATGGAACTTTGGTCTCTGGTTGTATAATTCCCCGCACGGACTTAACATACACAACTCAATAGGCACTAGAGGGAACCAAAGGAGTATAAGAAAAGACCACAATGAACAGAAAAGAAAGGAAAGAAAGAAGAAGAAAGAAAAAAGTGAAAGGGAAAACTGGCCGTCGCACCAGAAAGGACCACCGGCCAAGCAGAAAAGACCCAGGACAGCCCGAAGGAAAAGGAACGATGAACCCAGAAGGAAAGAAGGATAACAAAAAGGATAGTGGAAGGAGGAAAAGAAGAAGAAAAGCCATACGGGTGCAAGGAGTAGACCCAACCAGATAAATGCACAAGCGGATGGGAAGAAGGGGCAAACTGAAGTCTATAGCATACGTAGAAAAGAGAGGAGTGAGAAGGAAGAGAGAGAAAGGGAAAAAAAAAAAAAAAAAAAAAAAAAAAAAAAAAAAAAAAAAAAAAAAAAAGAGAGAAAAGAGAGGAAAGGAAAATGAAAGAGAAGAGCGAGAAAAGATCAGAGAAGATGAAGAGTGAAGAAAGAAAGAAAGAAAGAACAGAAAAAGAAAAGAAAGAATAAGAAAGATAAAAGAACGAAAAAGAAAGAAAAAGAAAGAAAGGGGAAAAGAAAGACTAGCATCAAAGCAACCTAATTAACCAGTCCTCAGTGGTTTTGAGGCTCAGATAGCGCCTGAGATGCGCTACTCCCCTTTGGACAGGCACCTCCATGTGTGGCTCCACCTGAGCTATATTAATTTCCCAGACAATAGCATTTGGGAGGCAAAGCAGAGAGATTCTTGGAGTTTTCAATTGCTCACAGCTCGGACTGATATAGTTTGAGACCACTGTTCTCCTCAAATACATTAAACATAAGCAAAATAAAAAAACAAACATACGAAAGGAAAAGTATTAAGACAAGACACATATCTTACCACAACCATTATTTTAACAATCTTGGGACCAGTTGCACAGGGTCATTGGTTTACCTAGGTGGGCGGTCAAGCGCCTTGTAAAATCCTTAGCATCTTTTGAGGGGAATTGGGGCCAAGATGCAGGTACGATTTCTTTGTTGGAGTTTTTTTCAAGGCGACGACATGTATCATTCTCTCTTGTGTCGGGGTGATCCAGTTGCTTGTGGAATTCTGCCAGTTTATTTAGCCTCCATTCATGTTGGCAAAAGAACAAGCTTACTGTTAATGAGGTTTTGCATAGTTATCGACTCTTTTTAGTGATACAAATCGGTGTCTTCTTGGTAGTTTCTTGTTGCTTGATAATTTCTTGCATTTAGGTTTCTGCTGGCTGATGTGAGCGGTTTGAACCTATGGGACATGCTGGACTAACTGGATTTGAACTTCTTTGGATAACAAAAACATACACATAATAAAATATAAAAAAAAAAAAAGGACAATAAAACATATGACAGAGGGTTATTCTTATACACATAAAATCAATAAGGAAATATTATAATAAAGATCTTAGTTATAGTTTAGAGATTGCTTTATAAACCCTTTGTGCCCTAAACACTTTCATATTCTTATTTCTTTTCTTATTAATTTTGTTTCTTTCTCTATTGCCCGGATCCTGATTCCTGACTAAGTTTGTGCTGAAGTGGAATTGCAGCAGGACAGGGCTGTTGTGGATTCTCCTTTTCCTGGTCTTAAGTGGAGAAGAGAAAACTCTTAAATCCAGTGTTTGTTAGGTTTGTTTGAGTGTATTTGAAGACTTGTATTAAACTCCACGGTGTGTGATGGATTAGAAAATATCCATAAGAGGGTTCCCAGTAGTCTTTGTCACATACACATACCGTAGAGGTCCCAGCATGGGGGGTTAAGGAGATTCTCTGTCATTTAGTTTTGCTCTCATTGGTTATATCCCCAATCATCTGAAGTGACAATGCTCTAGCGCCCATGTTAGCATATTGATATTTTTTCTACTTGTATCTTACGTGGTGTGGAGGGTGGTCTTACAGACCTATGCCTATTTATCATGGTCATAATTATTTCCCTTGAAAAATCTATAGACTTCAGACTAGCCACCCCCAAAAATTCGAAGGAACCAGAGAATAACGAGTTAAAACAAATACAAAAAAAAATCTCAAATGAGCTAGGAACACAGGAAAATCTTTTATACAGGACAAAGATGACAATTAAAAAACATTAACAAACTAGATGCAACAGACCTATATACAAAGTCTGACACAAAAAGAGAGAAAGAAAGGAAAGTTGGATCTTCATCCAGGATGTTTGGTTTTGATTGCAAGAGGGCCGGAAGATTGAAGAGAAAGGTGCCTGCAAACAGGTTCCCCAACACAGAACCCAAGGTACCATGAAAAGATCGCAAATTGAGCCGTGAATTGGTGTTAAGTGCAAATCACGTGAGAATATTTTTCAGGGTAGAGGGCTTGACGTTACCAAGGCACTAGTAGAAGGTGTAGCACTAGAGAAAAATAGAAGAACATGGAAGGTAAACAAACAAAAGATCAACAAAAAGAAAAGAAAAAATAAGAGAAATTAACGCCATTATGTTAACATCCGGAAGAACAGGTGTGCCAGAGTTGTTCCTGCTGCCTAATCCCAGCTAAGTCTATCTAGCCTCTTTCCCAACCTCTCTAGAATTGTCAGTCAAGTTTAACAACCAGTGCTCAGGGCTTTGGGAGCGAGATTTGTGCCATATGTAGTTTTGCAACAATTAGTAAAAACGAGCGTCTGGCTGCTCCTGGTTTATGCAGAGGACTGCCGGCCTTTTTGACTCCCCAGTAACACGTCCCACCCATTGTTGGTGGGTCCTTGGAGTATGGGTCACCTGTCTTTTAAACTCAAGTGTCCACGCAAGAACTTTCCAGTCTTCAGACGGGGTAGAGGGATCCAAGCACCTTCCTGGCTCTTGACTCGCTCTGTAGTTAACATTGTCTCCTGACGGATATATACACTGGTTTCACAAATTAACCACAATTCAATATAACTTTTATCCATTCAACACTATTAAAAGATAAAAGTTTAGAAATAGTTACCTGTTACCGCTCTGTCTGGTTGTGGCCTCGTCTTACGAACCTTTGGAATCCCCAGCACATTTTGTGCTGCGTAATAGAGCAGAGATTAGGGGATCTCTGTGGGGTCAAGGGCCGTGAAACCTGGGGTCTTACAGGACTATGAGTCCACGGGGTACACAGAGAGGGGGGACTCAGCCTCGTTGTTTGGATTGTGCTCCACACTTTTCATGAGAAGGGAACTATAGAACCACTAGGTTTCGTTCTTTTATGTAGTCTAGTAAAGTTTTTCTCTCTCAAGTGCTGTTTCCTCTTCCAAAAAAATTATAACAAATATTACTTAAAATATGGGAAGAAAATGAATAAACAGTTAAAAAAAAAAAAATCAATTTGGAAAACACACTTATGAAGTCTATAGCCACTTCCTAGTAGGGTGCATGATTGGCTGGTCTTGACATGTTGGTCCAGATTCTGGATCTCTATAAGAGTTCTATATTATTATCTTCCTCTNCGAGAAAGAAAGAAAAGAAAAGAAAAAGAGAAAGCAGAGAAAAAAGAAGATAAGAAAGAAAAAAAGAAAGGAAAAACGAAAAACGAAAGAAAAGAAACAAGAAAAGAGGAAAAGCACGAAAAGAGACCTAGCATCAAAGCAACCCTAACTTAACCAGTCCTCCAGTGGTTTGAGGCTCAGATAGCCCTGAGATGCTAGCTCCCCTTTGGACCAGGCCATGGGTGTGGCTCACACCTACAATAATCCCAGCACTGCATTGGGAGGCAAAGCAGGAGATTTGAGTCAATTCAAGCCGGACCTATATAGTGAGGACCACTGTCCATCAAACAAAACCAAAAAAAAAAAAACAGAACAGAAAAGACGAAATAGGAAAAAAATGAAAGAAATTACACAACCATTATAAAAACTGACCAGTGCCGGGGCTGTTGTTCTTGTGGGGCCGACAGCCCTTTTAATCCTAGCACTTGGGAAAGCAGAGGCAGCAGATACTTTGTGAGTTTCAAGGCCAGCCCGTGGTCTACAGAGGGAGTTCCAGGACCAGCTGGGGCCTACGGTAGACTCTGGTCCCCTCGAAAAAAAAACCAAAAAAAAAAAAAAAAAAAAAAACTGATCATATTAAAAAAACTGAATTTATGCTTACACCCTCCCCTTTTTTTTTTTTTTTTTTTTGGGGCCCCTTTTTTGCGGAGACAGGGCCCCTCCGTCTGAAAACTCCAAGTCCAGGAGAACTCCAAGTTCCAGGGGAATCCGAGACCCTCTTCTGACCTCCGCGGCATTGCACGACACGGGTGCACAGACCTGCATGCAGACAAGTACATTCCTACACATACAGAAAATAAATAAAATTAAAAAAAAAAAAAAAAAGAAAGTTGATCTCTATCCAAGTTTCGAGGCCCGGCAAGGCCAAACAGGATCCAAAGAAGGTCATGTGGTTGATTAAGCACTATAAAAAAAAAAAAAAAAAAAAAAAAAAAAAAAGTATGTCAGAAAGTTCTTATCTAGCCTTCTTTTTCCCACCTCCTCTAAGAATGTGCCCAGTCAAGTTTAACACCAGTCTCGCTCCAGGGCTGGAGAGATTGGCCTAGGTGGTTAAGATCGCTGACTTTGCTGTTTGCAGAGGAAGACCGGGCCTTTTTGAATCCCGCACCACACATGGCTGGCTGAGAACTTGTCTTTAAACCTTAACTCCAATTCCAGGAGAAATCCAGTTTCAGGGGAATCCAAACAAACCCTCTTCTGACCGCTCTGACCGAGACAGTTGCACTAACAAACTGGTTTCACAAACCTACATGGGCCAGATAATACAATTCATCCACATAAAAATAAAATAATAAAATAGCCGGGCCGGTGAGGTGGGCGCACAAGCTTTTTAATAATTTTATCAATAAAATATTAATTTAAAATAATCAATATCATAAAATTAATTATCCCAGCACTGTGGGAGGCCCAAGAATGGTGGATCTCTGTGGTTCAAGGCGAACTGTGTCCTACAGAGAAGCTTCCACAGCTCCAGGACCACCCTGGGTACTAACAGGAAGACCCCGGTCTCTCAAAAAATTACCAAAAAAAAAAAAAAAAAAGTGTAAAACCAAAAATAAGAATAAAAAGAATAAAAATAAAATAATAAAAATAAAAAATAAAAACCAGTGCTCTAGCCTGGGTATGCTGGCACTTATCTATAATCCTAGCACTCAGGATGGGAAGAGAAGTAATGCCTCAAGTTAGAGGTCAGCATGGTCTACATGGTCTACACAGCAAGTTCCAGACCACCCAAGGCTACATAGTGGAGAAAAAAATGAATATATAAGATATACTTTCAGGGATCATTTCTATAGTTTGTAACTAGAGAAGTTTCTCTGACTGTGTAGAGTACCAGAAACCACGAGGAGGAGACGTAGTGCTCCCTCCTGAGCATGAAGCCGGCTCTTAGTGTTGCTCTTTTGCAACTGCTATTTGCCATTGATGATCGTTCTGCTCTTCTGTTGGGAAAGTCAGAGGGAGGGAGCACAGTCTGAGTGAAAAAAAAAAATGTATGTGTGTGTGTGTGTGTGTGTGTGTGCACCACCACGCCTGGCATTCATGTAGTCTTTTTTTTTTTTTTTTTTTTTGCTTTTTGAGACAGAGTCTCCCTGTAGCCCTAGCTGTCCTGGAATTTGCTCTGTAGACCAGGCTGGCCTTGAACTCACAAAGATCCACCTGCCTCTGCCTCCCAAGTGCTAGGATTAAAGGAATGCACCACCACGCCCTGCATCATGTAGTCTTTCTAAGCAGCATTTTTTTTATTTTTTTGGTCTTTTCTAGACAGGGTCTCCCTGTAGCCCCCAGCTGTCCTGGAACTCACTCTGTAGACCAGGCTGACCTTGAACTCACAAAGATCCACCTGCCTCTGCCTCCCAAGTGCTGGGATTAAAGGCGTGCGCCACCACACCTGGCTCTAAGCAGCATTTTTGTGATAGGTTTTGTCTGGCAATTGATTTAACAGTGGGTTTGAGGCTTGGCATGGTGTCACACTCCTTTAATCCCAGCACTGGGGAGACAGAGGTAGGTGGATCTCTGTGAGTTCAAGGCCAACCTGGTCTACATAGTGAGTTCCAGGATAGCTGGGGCTACAGGGAGAACCTGTCTGGAAAATAAAAAAACACTGGTTTCTCCTTACTTATTGGGAGGTGCTCAAGGGCTACTTAGATGTGCATTTTATTTTTTTTATTTTATTTTTTTTTATTTAATTTTATTTATTTCCGTATGTGTATGAATGTACTATCTGCATGCAGGTCTGTGCACCCGTGTCGTGCAATGCCGCGGAGGTCAGAAGAGGGTCTCAGATTCCCCTGGAACTGGAGTTCTCCTGGAATTGGAGTTTCAGACGGTTTTCGGCTGCCATGTGGGTGCTGGGGATCGAACCCGGGTCCTCTGCAAGAGCGGTCGGCGCTCTTAACTGCTAGGCCATCTCTCCAGCCCTAGATGTGCATTTTAGACACCATCTGCTCAGCATCGGGACAATCACAGCTCAGTAGATCTGTGAGTCCCTGTGATTGCTCTTCAGGTTTCCAGCAAATGCTTTGAAATATTAACTGGAAAAAGCACAAAATTTCAAGTGATCCATGTCTTTGTTTCTCTCTGCAATTACTCTGATAATCAACAGAGTACTTACAGTCATGGGAGTCAAATTATTCAAATGATATGACAAGTATCCAAGTAACCATTCCTGGTGAGAACATGTAGATATGTAGATGATATATCCCCAGTGCCTTGTCTTTGAACAAGTCTTCTTACCCTCCACAGTACGTGGGATAATGATCTCTGGAGAAGAAAGACACATAGAGATTTTACAGTGTAAGCCAGAGTGGAAAAGATTAGGATTGGCCTTCAAATTACAAATAATTTAGGAAATACTGTCCCTCACATCTCCAGGGAGTTTCAGCCTACTCCTGATCAACAAGATAACTGAGTGCTTGCTCCCCTGGGGATCTCCTCCTTTCCACCTGCTCCTTGCATCTCCTTGCCTCTGGAAGACCCTTCTACCCTTACCACCACTGAAATATTTTAGAGATACTAGTTGTTAAAGGCTCTCTCACTTCCTCTGGTTACTCCCTCCATGTGCACCTATTACTCTCTTCTCAACTCATTACATTTGATGTTGCCTTATACACAGGTATCTTTGTATCCTTAGCCCCATGGGGATGCCCAGTGGAAAGGAAAACATTTGCCTCCCTGGTGCTTGCTTGTAGATTCACACGTACAGAGAGAAAAACAATCTTAGTATACTATCAAATGAATTACTGTGTGCGTGTGATGCATACGAGACTGATATTGTTGATAAGAGCTACCTTCAAGTACAATGGACATTTCATATCTGATTTTGAGGACAAGAAAACACTAGGGCAGTAGAAATGGCTCAGCGATTAAGAGCACTGGCTGCTCCTGCAGAGGACCTGGGTTTGATTCCCAGAACCCACATGGTGGATAACAAACAACTCTAACTCCAGTTCCAGGGGATCCTGGCCCTCTTCTGACCTCTGTGGATACTGCACAACATGGGTGCACTTACATGCATGCAGGCAAAACATTCGTACAATAAAATTTTTAAAAATATAATAAAATATCAAATCTAGACCTGTGTCCCCCCTACCCCCCCACCCCTCCAGAGCTCATGCATTCTGCCAAACATGCTATTCATCTCTTTCTCAGTCTTTCTCAATATTCTCCATGGGGAAGTTGACTGTTTTGAGCAGAAGTTCACTATTTCAGTCAGTTCTTTGATGCAGTCCTTTCTGTTGTTGTTGTTTTTCCCAATATGCCATCACTCCCAACTGCTTGGACAAAAACTTAAGGGGCCATGCACAGGGAAATACTTACAACTGGGTAATTGGCACTAGCATCCACAGATGAGTGATACCATTCATCGTTTGTTTTCTGGGACTGTGTTACTTCACTCGTCATGATGTCCTCTAGTCCACCATTTTCCTGCAAAGCTCATGATGTCGTCTTCTTTACTTTGCGATAGAACTCCATTGTGTAGATGTACCACTTTTCTCTATCAATCATCTCAGTTGAGGGGCATTGGTGTTGGTTCCAGCTCTTTGCTTTGTGAAGGAGCTGAAATAACATGGTCCGTGCATGTATCTCTGCGTGGGGTGAGTCTTGGGGGTTACCATGCCTAGGGTGGTATGCTGGGTTGGTGGCAAGTTCATTCCCAAGTCTTCCAGGATTCTCCCACTGCTTCCATAGTGGCTTGTATGAGTTTACATTCCCACCAGCAGTGGATGAGTGTTCCTTTTCCCCAACAACCCTCCAGCATTTGTCATCATTTGTTTTTGATCCTAGCCAGTCTTATTGGAGTAAGTGATATCTTTTTTTTATTTTTTTTTTTTTATTAATTTTTTATTTATTTCTGTTGTGTTTGAATTGTCTGTCTGATGCAAGTTTGTGCAACGTGTTCGTGCAGCCGCGGAGTCAGAAGAGGTATCGGATTCCCTGGAACTGGGGTTCTCCTGAATTGGAGTTCAGAAGGTTCTTAGCCGCCATGTGGGTGCTGGGGATCGAAACCGGTCCTATGTCAGACGGTCGGCGCTCTTAAACCGCTAGGCTATCTCTCCAGCCCCGTAAGATATATCTTAAAGGGTTTTTGATTTGCATTTCCTTAATGTTTCGTGATGTTGAACACTTTTGAGGTGTTTCTCAGCCATCTCTAACTCCTCAATTGTGAAGTCTCTGTTCAGCTCTTTGCTCCATCTATTGAGTGGGTCATTTGTTTTCTTTTCTTTGTTTTTTTGAGTAGTTTATATATTCTGGAGATCAATGCTTGTCAGATGTATCTGTGGTGAAGGTTTCCTCCACTCTGTAGGATTTCTCTTCATTTCTTGATGTTTTCCTTTTGATGTTACACGAAGCTTTTGAGTTAATGAGGTCTCCATTTGCTCAATTGTCGACCTTAATTCTTGCCCCAGCTGCTGTCTGATTTAGGAAGTCTTTTTCTACGCCTATGTCTTGTAGTCTGCTGCCAACTTTTTCTTCTATCACCTTCAAGTTTGGGGTTTCACGATGAGGTCTTTATCCACCTGGAGTTGACTTTGTACAGGGTGAGAGGTAGGGGTTTAAATTTCATTCTCTACAAGTGGTGATCCCGTTTTGCCAACACCACTTGCTGAAGCTGCTCTGTCTTTCTCCTTTGTGATCTTCTTGGCCCCCTTGTCAACTTGAGATGGCGTTGAAATTGTATGTGCTCAGATTTGGATCTCGGTTTGTTCCATTGGTCAACAGGTCTGTTTTTGTGCCATTACCAGCGTGTTTTTTGACTATAGCCCTGTGTAGGATAGTTTGAAGTTGGTATAGAGATCCCCCCCTGTGTAGCTCTTTTCACTCAGGGTTGTTTTGGCTATTCGGGGTTTTTTTTTTTTCCAAATGAATTTAAGCACTTTTTTTTCCAGCCTGTGAAGAAACATCTTGGGGATCTTTGATCGGCATTGCGTAACATCTATATAAGATTTCGGTAGATGGGCATTTTACAATGTTAATTTCCGAATCCATGAGCATGGGAGGTTTTTCCATCTTCTGATGTCTTCTAATCAATTCTCTTTCTTTAAAGGTTTAAAATTTTTGTTGTAGAGAGATCTTTGGTGTCTTTGGTTAGTTTGTTCCTAGGTCTTTGTTATTGTGTTTTTGAGGCTATTGTGAGTGGGAAGGTCTCTTTGAATTTTCTCCATTGCTTGTTCTTGGTGTAGAAAGCCATTGATTTTTTTTATTTTTTTTAATTACTTTTACTTTATTTCCGTATGTGTATGAATTCTACTGTCTGCATGCAAGTTGTGCACCCGTGTCGTGGGAGGTCAGAAGAGGTGTCGGATTCCCCTGGAACTGGAGTTCCTCTGGAATTGGAGTTTTCAGACGGTTCTCGGCTGCCATGTGGGTTGCTGGGGATTGAATCGGCGGTCCTCTGTAAGAGCGGCGGCGCTCTTAACCGCTAGGCTGTCTCTCCAGCCCAAGGCCATTGATATTTTTAGGTTATTTTGTATCCTGCCACTTTGCTAAAGCTGTTATTAAAAAAAAATAAAAATACCAAACTATATATATATTTATGTGCTTTTCTAAAACAAGGGTGGGAGATTCAGCTAAAGACGGGTTAGGATGCCACCGCCTCTTTGCAGAGGAACCCCGGGTTCGATCCCCCACACACCACACCCCATGGCGGTAAGAACGTTCTGTACTCCAATCCAGGAGACTCATGTTTCCAGGGATCCAGGACCTGTCTTCTGACCTCCGCGGCATGTGCACGACAAGGGTGCACAGACCCTGATGCCAGACCCAGTACATTCCCATACACATACAAAAAAAGAAAAAAAAAAAAAAAATAATAATAATAAAAAAATTAAAAAATATATATAAGTAAATTAAAAATTAATAAAATAAAAACATTTATTATTATTACTTATCTTTGTATGTGTATGAATGTACTGTCTGCATGCAGGTCTGTGCACCCGTGTCATGCAATGCCACGGAGGTCAGAAGAGGGTCTCGGATTCCCCTGGAACTGGAGTTCTCCTGGAATTGGAGTCACAGACGGTTCTTAGCCACCATGTGGGTGCTGGGGATCGAACCCGGGTCCTCTGCAAGACCGTCGGTGCTCCTAACTGCTAGGTCATCTCTCCAGTCCCATAAAAACATTTTAAGGGCTGGAGAGATGGCCTAGCGGTTAAGAGCGCCGACCGCTCTTACAGAGGACCCAGGTTCGATCCCCAGCACCCAACATGGCGGCCGAGAACCGTCTGAAACTCCAATTCCAGGAGAACTCCAGTTCCAGGGGAATCCGACGCCCTCTTCTGTCCTCCACAGCATTGCACGACACGGGTGCACAGACTTGCATGCAGACAGTACATTCATACACATACAGAAATAAATAAAATTAAAAAAAAATTTAAAAAAAAAACATTTTAAAAGGAAAGGAACGATTATCTTTGACCTAGAGTCAACCTCATCCTGACTCTTGGAGCATGCTATATTCAAAGGTATGAATAGAGGGCCAGAGTCATCTGAGTGAATTCCTCTCTGAGAAAAGGAAAATATTTGCCATCTAAGAGCTCTAGATTCAGGTGAACTGTTAATTGCAGAGAAACAGGTGTCAAGCAAAGAACTTAAACCTGGCTAGGTGACCCGCAGGCCCACAGGAGGTGGTCTGGCTCTCCTGCCTCCCAAGCTTTCCAAAGCTTCAGTCTCTCTGGGTTTTCCGAGCTTAGCACAATTGGAGTTATCCAACACCAAGTTAAAGTTCCTGGTTAAATCCAAGACCTGAATGTACGAACAGTTCCTTCAGTGCCGAAATGCAGCCTGGAGGTTGCCCAGCAACTAACTGCTACGGTGCCGGCAGAAGGTGGGTGGGTTGTTGAGGAAAAAGTACCTGGATCGTGAACAAGGAAGAGAGTGGGAGGTGCTTTTTGAATGTCTGTGCTTTAGAATTTAGACCACCCTTTCAAATTGTGGCTACGTTTCTGGAAACAGTTGTGTTGGCAACAGGTTTTGTACATAAAGCAGGTGCGGCTCCACACACTCTTCCCGTCTCACTACCGCTGGTGCTCTGTAGTCGAGGCGTCCCAGATTAAATCCTGTGTATGGCCCTTTAAACCTGCCCTGCGGGGGACGACGTGGAACTCCAGAATAAGCAGTGTGAGACACGTGGTACAAAGAGGTGTTCATGTTGGAACTGGGCAAGGCGTATTTCTTCTGCGAGTTGTATATGATGTTGGAAGAATATCTACACTTTCTCATCTTCTATTTTTCCAAAACTCTGATGCCTCTACTCTCCAACAAAAATATACTTTAAAATAACAACACCGTTCAGCCTGCGTGCCCATATTAAAAATGGTTCCTCTGTCTTCAGCGGCGACTGTGCATTTGCCATTAAGATCCGGGCGGAAACAGTAGTTGCTAGTTACGTGTAGCTGGGCCGAGCCTAGGTTGCTTCACCTACTCTTTTGCGGGTCAGGAGGGAGGGTCAGGTCCTAGTTGGGTTTTGCTCCACCTGGCGTGGGAATTCTTTGCTTGTGTGGAAGCTGCCCCCCCCGCTGCCGAGGCCACAGGGCTGCCCCCCCCCCACCCCCGCCAGTTAGCTGAGTAGGCGGCGGAGTGGGGTTCCAGGCGGGTCACTATGTGGGCCTTCCCCGAGTTGCCGCTGCTGGTGAATTTGGTCGGCTCGCTGCTGGGATTTGCGGCTACCGTCACCCTCATCCCTGCCTTCCGGAGCCACTTTATTGCCGCGCGCCTCTGTGGCCAGGACCTCAACAAGCTCAGCCGGGAGCAGATGTGAGTAACGGCAAACCGGTGTCCCGGGGCTGGGGACCAAGGTGAGCTGGACCGGGGTGAGGACTGAGGTGCTTGACTGCACTGGCCCCAGAGCTAATCCAGGCTATCCAGAACTCTGGGAAGTGATAGGCAGAATAGCCTATCCTGGGAAGGACAGAATGGGAACTTTGGGTAAATAAGATATTCTAGCAGTGGTATCCTCTTCCCTGAGCACCCTCCAAAGAAACAAAACCAAATCATGGAAGAAAGCCACTTTGGGTTACTGTAACCCCTACCTTAGGAGTGACCACGCCCCTTTCCTCTTCTCCACTTTTTGCTGCTGGGCCACAGCCCAGAGTCCCAGGGAGTGATCAGCGGTGCTGTTTTCCTTATCATCCTCTTCTGCTTCATCCCTTTCCCCTTCCTGAAATGCTTTGTGGAGGAGCAGTGTAAGGCATTCCCCCACCATGAAGTAAGTGCATTGATGGGGATCGTTGGCTGGGGCTGGGGACATGCTTGAGAGAGTTGGGGTTATTTGGATTTGTGAGGAAGGGGGGCTGTGGACCCAACTGTAGAGGCACGAATTCTTGGACTAGGGATGTAGCTCAATGGTAGAGTGCTTCCTTAGCATGTGCAGGGTTCTGGGTTCGATACCTAACTCCAAAAAGAAAAATAAAAGATTGAAAAGAATTATTGGAAGGTGGAGTGGGTGTGAGCTTGAGTCATGACTTGCCCAAGCCTCCCCCAGTTTGTGGCCCTGATAGGTGCCCTCCTTGCCATCTGCTGCATGATTTTCCTGGGCTTCGCCGATGATGTCCTGAATCTGCGATGGCGCCATAAGCTGCTGCTGCCCACAGCTGCCTCACTACCTCTTCTCATGGTCTATTTCACCAACTTTGGCAACACCACAATTGTGGTACCCAAACCCTTCCGCTGGATTCTTGGCCTGCATTTGGACTTGGGTGAGTAGCCTACCACTACTTCACCAAATTCAGGGTACCTCTGCTCTGAGATACCAGTAAAACACCTTTCTGGTGCTCCATATTCTCCTCCATGAGTTCCTCTTCTGTCCCTGTGTCTACTCAGATCTTTTTCTCTTCCCTGCCTGCCTGTCTTCCCTCATTCCCTTCCCCTTTCCTTCCCTTCCTATACAGGGGATTGACCCCAAGGCTTCAAACCTGCTAGGCAAGGACTCTATTGCTGAGCTATATTCCCAGATTTTTTTTTTTTAATCTTTTTGAGACAGGGTCTCCCTGTAGCCCCAGCTGTCCTGGAACTTACTATGTAGATCAGGCCGGCCTTGAACTCAGAGATCCACCTGCTTCTGCCTCCTGAGTGCTGGGATTAAAGGCTTGTGCCAACACCGGGTGGGTTGTTTTTTGTTTTTTGTTTTTTACGCAGTTTTCCTATGTAGTCCAGGCTGGCTTTAAACTCAAGATCCGGGGCTGGAGAGATGGCCTAGTGGTTAAGAGCTCCGACTGCTCTTGCAGAGGACTTGGGTTCAATCCCCAGCACCTATGTAGCGGCTGAGAATCGTCTTTAACTCTAGTTCCAGGGAATCTCACACTCTCTTCTGACCTCCACAGCATTGCATGACACGGGTGCACAAACCTACATGCAGACAGTACATTCATACACATCAAAAAATTTAAAAAAAGTTAGAAAAAAAAAAAGAAACTCAAGATCCTCCTGCTTCTATCTAGAGAGATAACCACCATCATACCAGCTTTTTTTTTTTTTTGGTGTTTTTGAGACAGGGTCTCCCTGTAGCCCCAGCTGTCCTGGAACTCACTCTGTAGACCAGGCTAGCCTTGAACTCACAAAGATCCACCTGCCTCTGCCTCCCAAGTGCTAGGATTAAAGGCATGCGCCACCACGCCCGGCCAGCTTTTATTAATTTTTTTTTTTGAGACATGGTCTCCCCATAGCCCCAGCTGGCCTGGAACTCACTCTGTAGACCAGGCTGGCCCTGAACTCACAGAGATCTGCCTGCCTCTCTGCCTCCTGAGTGCTAGGATCAAAGGCGTGAGCCACCATGCTCAGTTTAAAGACGGTTCTTAGCCACCATGTGGGTGCTGGGAATCGAACCCAAGTCTTCTGTAAGAGCGGTCAGCACTCTCAACTGCTGAGCCATCTCTCCACCCCCAAACTTCTTTTATTTTTATTTTTTATTTATTTTTTTATTTTATTTATTTTTGTATGTGTATGAATGTACTGTCTGCATGTAGGTTTGTGCACCCGTGTGTGCAAAGCCGCGGAGGTCAGAGAGGGTCTTGGATTCCCCTGGAACTGGAGTTCTCCTGGAATTGGAGTTACAGATGGTTCTTAGCTGCCATGTGGGTGCTGGGGATCGAACCTGGGTCCTCTGCAAGAGCAGTCGGTGCTCTTAACTGCTAGGCTATCACTCCAGCCCCGCTTCTTTAATTTTTAAACAGGGTCATACTAAGTTGCCTTGAACTTACTCTATAGCCCAAGCAGGACTTACACTTGTGACCCTCCTGCCCCAACCTTCCAAGTAGCTAGTATTGCATGCCTATGAAACCAGGTCTAGCCTTTTTGGTGGTTGTTAATCCCGTGCTCTCTTCTTAGAAAAATATCCTTAAATCTTACTTCCCTTGCAGCACTGCTTTTCACTGTGTCTCTCTTCCAGGGATCCTGTACTATGTCTACATGGGACTGCTTGCCGTGTTCTGTACCAATGCCATCAACATCCTAGCAGGAATTAATGGCCTGGAAGCTGGACAGTCACTAGTCATCTCTGCTTCTATCATTGTCTTCAACCTAGTGGAGTTGGATGGTAGGTTGGATTGGGGATAGGGAGAGAGGGAAATCAGTATTAAGAGAATTGCTTGATAATGTAGATTTGGAAAATTCCTGGGGGAAGGGGATAAAACAAAATATAGGTAAGTAAATAATGAGTTACTAAACATGAGAAAGAGTAACAGTGCTGGGGCTGGAGAGATGGCTCAGTGGTTAAGATCACCGACAGCTCTTGCAGAGGAACTGGGTTTGACTCCCAGCACCCACGTGGTGGCTAAGAACCATTTTTAACTCCAGTTCCAGTAGAATCCAACACCCTCTCCTGACCTCCGAGGCATCGAATGACACGAGTGCACCAATCTACATGCAGACAGTACACTCATACACATAAAAAATAATAAAATATTTTAAAAAATAACAGTGCTGCCATTTATAGCCAGATTGCCATGAATAGCTAGACCATAATTTCTTTTAAAAAATAAAGATTTATCCTGGGTCATGGTGGAACATGCCTTTAATTCCAGCACTCTTGAAACAGAGGCAGGCGGATCTCTGTGAGGTCAAGGCCAGCCTGGTCTACAGAGCAAGTTTCAGGCCAGCTGGGACTACTGGGAGACCTTGTCTCAAAAACACCAAAAAGCTGGGCGTGGTGGAGTACACCTTTAATCCTAGCACTTGGGAGGCAGAGGCAGGCGGATCTTTGTGAGTTCAAGGACAGCCTGGTCTACAGAGTGAGTTCCAGGACAGCTGGGGCTACCTGTAGACCAAAAAAGAACCACACACACAAAAATTGTTTTGCCTACATGCATGTGTACAATAGACCAGAAGAGCATGTTGAATCTCCTGGAACTGGAGTTATAGGTGGTTGTAAGACATCCTGAATGTCCTGGGAACTGAATCCAGGCCCTCTGCAAGAGAAGACCAATTCTATTGAACACTAGCATCAGGGAGGATCATTCTTCAATCATGGGGGAAGAAAAGACAAAAAGCCAGTTTTCCCTCCATAATCATGTCTGAACACAGATAAACCCAAAAAAAAAAAAAAAAAAAAAAAAGATGGCTAAGATCATTCTTGGCTAACATGAGAGTCCCGCTTTATTCCAATAGCGGCTCAGTTCTTCCTATAGCTTTTTGTTTTGTTATTTTGGATAAAGTCTTGCTGTGTAGCCCTGTGGCTGGTCTTAAACCCAGGGTTTTCTTATCTCTGTCTCCGGATTGCTGAGATTACAAGCACGTGCTACCACACCTGGCTTCCTCCTACTTCTTAGAGTAATTAAAATGTCAATCACAGAACAACACCAGCTTTCTGATAGCCCCCAATTTAGAGCACATTGGTTAGTATGTTTCTTATAGTCTTTAGCTGATGAATATCAACAAATCAACAAATGGTTATCAAGGCTAACCTTGCAATGTTGCTTTGAGAAAGGGTCTTACTGTGTAGCCCTGGTTAGCCTGGAACTGTGTAGATCAGGCTGGCCTTGAACTCACATAGATCTGAGTGCTGAAATTAAAGATGTGTGTCACCACCCCAGGCTAAAGCTAAGCACATTTTAAACATCTCATTTACATTTTGTAATGGATCTCATTTAAATAATGTGTGACAGGTGTTACCCAATTTTACAGATGAGAAAATGGAAGCTTAGAGAAGTTCATGTATCATAGTCAAATTCACACATATAGGAAGTAAAACTGGTATTCAAACCTAGACTAGAATTTCTAGACCACTTTCTTTTTTGTTATTGATGCTTTGTGTATTTCATACATCATTTTCCAATTCAGTTCAGGCATATTTCCCTTCCCCCCACCCCACCCCACCCCACCCCATCCCAAATCATGCATTCTGCCATAACTGTCCTGTATCTTTCAGGTTTTTTTCACTTTTTAACAATAAGTGATAATTTATGAGTTCTAAACCACTTTCAACACAATCATTAGCTTTTTTTTTTTTTTGAGACAGGGTCTCCCTGTAGCCCCAGCTGGCCTCACTCTGTAGACCAGGCCAGCCTTGAACTCACAGAGATCCACCTGTCTCTGCCTCCTGAGTGCAAGGATTAAAGGTGTGTGCCACCACGCCCTGCTTAAATTTTATTTTATTTTTCGAGACAGGGTCTCCCTGTAGCTCCAGCTGTCCTGGAACTCACTCTTTAGACCAGGCTGGCCTTGAACTCACAAAGATCAGCCTGCCTCTGCCTCCTGAGTGCTTAAATTTTAAAGACGGTTATTAGTTGCCATGTGGGTGTTAAGAATTGAACCTGGGTCCTCTGCAAGAGCAGTCAGCACTCTTAACCGCTGAGCCATCTCTCCAGTCCCGGTCATTAGCTTTTTTAAAGGCTCCAGGAAAGTGGTAGAGTACTGGGAATTGCTGGGTATCATGAAAGGGGAAGTTAGAGCTGGGCATGGTGCCATATACCTGTAATCCCAGCCACTTGGGAGGTGAAGAAAAGGGGATCAGGAGTTCAAGTCCAGACTCTGCTACAGAGGAAGTTGGAAGCCAATGAGGGTGGGACAGGGTGGAGTTGGTTCTTTTTGCTTTTTTGAGACAGGATCTCACTATGTAGGCCTGGCTAGCCTAGAACTTGCAGAGTCTGGTTTGCCTCTGTCTCCCTAGTGCTGAATAAGGTGCTTGGAGTTGGTTCTTTAAAGTGACTTGGGCAAGGTGTTCCTAATGACTGGAAACAGAACTTAGACCCAGACAAAAATAGGAGCAAGGTATGTAGGAAGTATCCACTGTTCCTCCTTTCTCTTTCCTCTGCTTCCAAGGTGATTACCGGGATGATCATGTGTTTTCCCTCTACTTCATGATACCATTTTTTTTTACCACCTTGGGATTGCTATACCATAACTGGTAAGTAGGCCTTGATCATAACTCAGTTCCTAATGAAGAGACTAAAATTGTGGATACATTTCTGAGTGCTTTCTGGGTCTTCCATTGGTAGTGTTCTGACATTTTCCATTGCTGTTTTTTGTGGGGGTTGTTTTTTTGTTTGTTTTTTATGAAACAGGTGATTGAATCTAGGGTCTTAACAAATGCCAGGCAAGCACTCATCAGAGAGCTCTACCCCCCAGCTCTCTTTTTACTTTATGTATATGAATGTTTGTCTACCTGTCTGTAAGTGTACCCATGTCATGCAGTGCCCACAGAGGCCAGAAAATGGTGTCAGAGCCTCTGCCACTGGAATTAGGAATGGTTGTTAGCCACCACGCGTGCTGGGAACTGAACCCTTTCTTCTTTTTTTTTTTAAATTTTATTTATTTCTGTATGTGTATGAATGTACTGTCTGCATGCAAGTTTGTGCACCTGTGTCGTGCAATGCCGAGGAGGTCAGAAGAGGGTGTCGGATTCCCCTGGAACTGGAGTTCTCCTGGAATTGGAGTTTCAGATGGTTCTCGTCCGCCATGTGGGTGCTGGGGATTGAACCCGGGTCCTCTGTAAGAGCAGTCGGCGCTCTTATCCGCTAGGCCATCTCTCCAGCCCCTGAACCCTTTCTTCTTTAAGAGCAACCAGTGCTTCTAACCACCGAGCAATCTCTCCAGCCCTCCATTTAACTTTTTGAGATGGGATTCTCACTAAGTTACCCAGGCTGGCCTTGAACTCACTCCATAGTCAAGGCTGAACTTGAACTTGTGATCTTCCTGCCTTCAGTCTCCAGGATAACTGAGATTATAGGTCTGTGCTACCAGTTCCACTTTACCTCCCCCAATCTAAACACAACTACCATAATGCTGGAAATCTATCACCTTGTACATGCTATGCAAGTACTTTACCTACCGCTAAGCTACATGTGTGGTCTGTTAGTATTGTAAAATGATCATCTACCCCACAACAAATGGGAATAAACCCCAGAAATAGATAAATGGGGGGCCTTGGGTCCTACAGAGTTTCTGGGATAGCTTTTCTCTTAGAACTTGGGTCAGGGCTAGCCCATTGCCTTGAGTGTTTAGTATGAGAGAAAAGATTAGTAATGCCTCTTGCCATCGGCTCAGATCCTCTCTTCCATGCAGGTACCCATCCCAGGTGTTCGTGGGAGATACCTTCTGTTACTTTGCTGGCATGACCTTTGCCGTGGTGGGCATTTTGGGACACTTCAGCAAGACCATGCTACTCTTCTTCCTGCCACAGGTGTTCAACTTCCTCTACTCACTGCCTCAGCTCTTTCATATCATCCCCTGCCCTCGACACCGTATACCCAGGTAGCCACTCTGGGTCTTGAAAGTGACATCATAGCTTTTCACTTGTGATAGCTAAAGCCATCCTATTCATTTCCTGTGCAAAAGGAGGGGCAAAGAAGGGGGATAATCTAAGTGCATTCCCCTTTATAATTTACAAAGCACATTTACTTATATAATGCAGAATGCTTACAAGTTTTGATCTCACAGAAGCCACAGAGGTACTTGCTTCCATCTTCAGTACTCCTCTTTGGAGTTTTGGATTTTTTGAGACAGGGTCTCACTATGTAACCCTGGCCTTGAAGTCACCAAGATCTGTCTCCCTCTGCCTTCCCACTGCTGGAACTAAAGGCATCCACCATCATGCCCAGCTCTTCTTAGTTATTAACCACAGGGTAGACCAGTCTTTGATCCAATCACATGAAATTATCTTCCCCCTGCAGACTCAATGCCAAGACAGGCAAACTGGAGATCAGCTATTCCAAGTTCAAGACCAAGAGCCTTTCTTTCTTGGGCACCTTTATATTAAAGGTAACAAGGTAACAAGGAGGTAAGGCCCCAGGCCACCATCCTTTACTTGGGAAATGGGAAACAGGCCTAGCTCAGATCCAAGAGGAGCTTAAAACATCAAGTCAGATCTGTGTTCCAGAAATGTATGTAACTAAAGTGGTCTCCATGTCTGGTTCCTTCAGGTAGCAGAGAACCTCCGGCTAGTGACAGTCCACCGGGGCGAGAATGAGGACAGTGCCTTCACTGAGTGCAGCAACATGACCCTCATCAACTTGCTACTGAAAGTCTTTGGTCCCATACATGAGAGAAACCTCACATTACTCCTGCTACTGCTGCAGGTAAGGTTAAGAGTGGGGTTTATGTAAATTTCCTTCTTGTTTTATCCTTGGTTCTTATTCCAATCCTTTTTTTTTTTTTTTTTTTTTTTTTTACAGATCCTAAGCAGTGCCGTCACCTTCTCCATTCGTTACCAGCTTGTCCGACTCTTCTATGATGTCTGAGTTCCCTGGAGATTGCCTTTACCTCACAGTGTCCAGGGGTCCTCCTGACGCAGGGCCAAACCTCTGTCTGATCCAAGACTGCCTTTGGCTCAGGCCTCTCCCACTACTAGCTTTCCTCCAGATTTTGTTGTCAGCATTTCCCCTCATCTGTGATTATTGATACCCTGGGCCTTTATTGCCCTCCAGACTATTCATTGGACTTCAGCTATGGCTTTTTTCAACTTGCCACTCTATACCTTTCTGGCCCATCTTTGCAGCCTCATAATGTGGGATGCAGCAGCTTTTATGCAAATATTCACAATTCAATTTTCAGAGTCCTGACTCTAAAAGGAATATTTGACCTTGAGAGAGAACTTGGATAGGGCTAGGGCCATATACTTTAAGTTAACCTTACATTTAATTATAAAATTAAGTGTTTTGATCAATAAGAGCAGAGGCAGGGCCAAATGCTCAAAATGATGACAATAAAGGGTTGCTTTATATAGGTATATTTCCCCCTTTAAATAGTTATATTTCTCCCCTTTCCTTTCTGTGGAGTTGCTTAGAGATTGAACACAGAGCTCTCTCATACTGAACAAGTACCCTACCACTGAGCGATATCCCCAATCTGATATATATATTTATATTTTTGGGGGGGAACCTTTGAGACAAGGTCTCCCTGTAGTCCCAGCTGACCTGTAACTATGTAGACCAGGCTGGCCCTGAACTCAGAGATCCGCCTGTCTCTGCCTCCCAAATGCTGGGATTAAAGGCATATGATGTGCCATCACACTTGGCTATATTTATATTTTATTTGAGCATTTTAGGATAGATTGGAAGAGTTAGGAGTATCTTTCCCTAAGGGATTCCTATCTCTGCCCCATCAAACCCTTTCTCAAAAGTGACAGAACTGAGCCAGACCAAACATGTTGAGTAAATATTACAATTTATCAGGGCATGGTGGCACAGCCCTTTAATCCCAGCACTCAGGAGGCAGAGACAGGCAGATCTCTCTGTGAGATCCTGGTCTACCTATCAAATTCCAGATCAAGCCGGGCGTGGTGGCACACGCCTTTAATCCTAGCACTTGGGAGGCAGAGGCAGGAGGATCTTTGTGAGTTCAAGGCCAGCCTGGTCTACAGAGTGAGTTCCAGGACAGCTGGGGCTATAGGGAGACCCTGTCTCAAAAACACAAAATTCCAGATCAGCTGGAGGGGGTGGGGGTGGGGACGCTGTCTCAAAAAGACCTAAAATTAAGTAGAATACTAACACTTCGTTGCTCAGTTGTACAGCATAGGGCTCTTTTTTGGCGGGGCGGGGGGATAGGGTGGTCTGGAACTCACAGATATCCGCCTGCTTCTGCCTCCCAAATGCTGGGATTAAACCACCACCCGTCTCCTTGCTGGATTAGAGAAGGGGATAGGAAGTGCCCTGACCTGGAAGGAGGTGAGGTTGTAACGTAGACCCTTTTCCTTTAAAGCCCAGGGCCAGCCCACATTTCCCAGAGGCTGTAGAGGTGGCTTCTGACTCCACCCTCTGTGTCTTCCGGTTCTGCTTGGCGGGTGTAGCTTTTTTAAACTTCGCGCGCTTTGTTCGCATTGGCCACAGCCGGGGGAGTTTAGTGGCCTGGGTGCCTCCTCTCCGCCTTGCTTTTCTCCCCGGGTAAAGGGTTTTCAAATTGGACCAATCCCCGGGCGCGCTCTCCCGGCCTAAGTACGTCACGGAAGGGTTAATCGCAACCAACCAGAGGCGGGCGTTGGAGAAAAGGGCCAATCAGGAAGGATTGGGGCGTGTCTTGGCCGTTTATAAGCACGTCCCCACTCGAGGGCCGACAGTTGACTGCGGCAGTTGGTGGTTGAGGTTCTCGCAGGCGCTTTTTACCGTTCTACCTCGCTTACAATGTCCGGTCGCGGTAAGACCGGCGGCAAGGCCCGCGCCAAGGCCAAGTCGCGCTCTTCCAGGGCCGGCCTGCAGTTCCCGGTGGGTCGTGTCCACCGACTGCTGCGGAAGGGCCACTACGCAGAGCGCGTGGGCGCCGGCGCCCCGGTCTACCTGGCTGCGGTGCTGGAGTATCTGACAGCCGAGATCCTGGAGCTGGCGGGCAACGCGGCCCGTGACAACAAGAAGACGCGCATCATCCCGCGCCACCTGCAGCTGGCCATCCGCAACGACGAGGAGCTCAACAAGCTACTGGGCGGCGTGACGATCGCGCAGGGCGGCGTCCTGCCCAACATCCAGGCCGTGCTGCTGCCCAAGAAGACCAGCGCCACCGTGGGGCCCAAGGCGCCGGCGGGCGGCAAGAAGGCCACGCAGGCCTCGCAGGAGTACTGAGCGCGGCCGCCCAGCCCTCCCCATACCGCCACAAAGGCCCTTTTCAGGGCCACCACGTCCCTCACGAAAAGAGCTGAGCCACGCGGGGCGCGCCGATCCGCCTCCCGGGGTCCTCATCCCTCCCCCTCCCCCTCCCCCTCCCCCGGGGCTGCGCGCGCCCAGCCCTGAGATTGGCGCGGGGCTACGGCGCCATCTGCAAGTCTTGGCCTCTGGCGGCTCTGACCTGAGCAGTCACGGCCCGGAGGCGGCGGGCGCACCAGAAGGTGAGTCCCTCAGCAGCTGCAGCCTGGACTTGTTTCAGCTTGGTGCTTAGCCCTCGCCAGGACCTTCCAGGAGTGACTGAGTTTCCAGACTTTAATGGAGAACTAGGTCACATTGTTTGGTCCTCTGTCCCCCATTCCCGCCCCCCTTGCCAGGCAGGTCTCCGGGCTTCCTCGTCAGTCCCCCCATCTTCATTCATAGTTGTGGTGCGCCCTGGCCAAAACTACTTATGAGCCGCTTTTTCACCGATAGCCCGCCTAAGAAAGACGTTTAGGAGAGGTGAGGCCTGCAGCTCGGGTTCTCAGCTCACTGGACAGTTGTTCCCGCCGAAGGAGGTTGGCAGCCGGGCCTAGCCATCGCCTCTCCAGATTCTCTACTCCACAACCCAGGCACCCAGATACCAGCACAAGTCCGTGAACCCCAGTCTGGACTGAGCCTCTGGCTTCTGAACTGGAAATTTGCAGCTAACCCATCGTAGACTAGAACCTTAGGTATTGGGGCGTTTCAATGGGCTAATTTTGTTTATTAAAGGATTGTTTTGGTTTTTTTAAAAAAACATGGAGTGTCTTTATTTTGCACGAGCCTGTAGGGCCTGGGCTGGGAAGGAGCTCAGTGTTGGAGCATGTGCCCACCATGTGAGGCCCTGGGTTTAATCCCGTTGGGTGGAGGCGGGAACTAGAGGCTTGATAACTGCATACTTTTCAAAGCCAGGGCCGGTGGAAGAGGCAACAGCCTCAAAGATAAGCTCTCCTGCTTTGTGCCCCTGGCCTGGGAGACAAAGATTCTGCCTGAGAACTTGCTTGACACAGGATTGTTTTCCAAAAGAAGTCCCAGACTCAAGATTAAAAGGCTTTGGGTTTATTCATCTTCTCCCCAGCCCCAGCAAACCCCACATTTCCGACCTGGTTTACCGGTAGCACGGTTTACATTCAAATTGGCATGGACTTTTTTTGAGACAGGGTCTCCCTTTAGTCCCAGCTGGCCTGGAACTCACTTTGTAGACCAGGCTAGCCTTGAACTCACAAAGATCCACCTGCCTCTGCCTCCCAAGTGCTGGAATTAAAGGTGTGGACCACCTCGCCCAGCAAAGCCCCCAATTATTAAAGTAAGGCAGTCATCAAAGCCCCAAGGTGAGGCAGGTCTGGAAGTCAACACCCTCCAGTTAAATCTGGGGTAATCACCCCCCAGTTAGGGACCACAGGGCACTGTGCCCCACAGACCAGTCAGTGTGCATCATTAAGCTGCCGTGCAACATCCAGGATGTTCTTGGCCCCTTTGTTCAGCAATAAGCTGGCCAGGCTGATGCCCAAGTTCTCAGCAGCTAGCTGGGCTCCTCGTGGAATGTTCTGGGCAGTGATGCCTACCAGCTGAGGATCATCCTCCGGGCCATCTTCATGCTAGATGATGGAGATAGGATTTGGTGAGTGAAAGGGAAGAGCACTTCTGTTTATAGGGCTCATCCTCCAGTCTCCATACCTGAGCAGGGGCCTGGATGGTAGCCTGCATGGTCTCTTGCATGCTATCTGAGCCATCTAGACTCCAGACTCCCCCAGTCAGGTACAGCTAGGAAACAAAATGATTGCTCCAGCATGTGCTGAGAAGACAGCTGGGTGCACGTGGAGCAGTGGCGCAGCCCTCACCCACTCCCTGCTTACTTGCCCATCCTGCACCATTGTATGCACTGCTACTGGCACACTGCAGCCCCCTTCCTGCAAGGAGAAGTTCCTGTGAGCTTCAAGGGCCTTCACCACCTCCAAGGACAACTGTAAAGGCTTCAGGGACCAAACCTGGGTCCTCTCCATACACGTTAGCGCTGCACACAGTACTTATTCACGATATCCCCTTCTTGCCCTTCCTGATTCCCCACATACCACCCACAGGAGGTGCACAGGCCTCACCAGATGCCTCAGGAAGGCCCTTTCAGCAATGCAGCGAAGCAGAGTCTCAGGATCGTGTAATACACCCACTAGATCCAAGATATATTGGTCCTTGGCTCGGACTTCTACTGCAAGAGCTCCCTGAAGGAAAAGCAATCTATGTAGCTGAAGATAGGAACCAATTTCCCTCTACCCAGCTAACCAGGGTCCCAAAGGCTGCCTCTCAACTCTGTATTTGAGTGGAAGCAGATCCCAACGGTTATAAGACCAAGGTTTTTTTCCTTTTTTGACTTTTTGAGACAGGATCTCCCTGTAACCCCAACTCACTATGTAGACCAGGCTGGCCTTGAACTCAGAGATCCACCTGCATTACAGGTGTGCACCACCACGCTCAGCTAAGACCAGGGGTTTTTTTTGTTTTTTTTTTTTAAGTTTTATTTTTTTTTCTCATTATTTTTGTGTATGAATGTACTGTCTGCATGTAGGTCTGTGCACCCGTATCGTGCAATGCCGCGGAGGTCAGAAGAGGGTCTCGGATTCCCCTGGAACTGGAGCTCTCCTGGAATTGGAGTTACGGACGGTTCTCAGCTGCCATGTGGGTGCTGGGGATCGAACTCAGGTCATCGTCTGCAAGAGCAGTCGGCGCTCTTAACTGCTAGGCCATCTCCAGCCCCAAGTTTTTTTTTTTTGTATGTGTATGAATGTACTGTCTGCATGCAGGTCTGTGCACCCATGTCGTGCAATGCTGTGGAGGTCAGAAGTGGGTCTCGGATTCCCCTGGAAATGGAGTTCTCCTGGAATTGGAGCTACAGATGGTTCTTAGCCGCTATGTGAGTGCTGGGGATCGAACCCAGGTCCTCTGCAAGAGCAGTCGGTGCTCTCAACCACTAGGCTATCTCTCCAGCCCCAGACCAGGGTTTTTTTTTTTTTTTTTTTTTGTTTTTTGGGTCGTTTGGAGACAGGGTCTCCCTGTAGCCCCAGCTGTCCTGGAACTCACTCTGTAGACCAGGCTGGCCTTGAACTCACAAAGATCTGCCTGCCTCTGCCTCCCAAGTGCTAGGATTAAAGGTGTGAGCTACCATGCCCGGCCAGACCAGGGTTTTTAAAAACATTTTTTGGTCTTTTGAGACAGGGTCTCCCTGTAGCACCAGCTATCCTGGAGCTCTCTATGTAGACCAGACTGGCCTTGAACTCCCAGAGATCCATCTGCCTCTGCCTTCAGAGTGCTGGGATTAAAAGGCAGCATGTGCCACCATGCCCTGCTTTTTTTAATCTTTTAAATATTTTTTTAATTAAAAAAAAAATTTATATCTGTGTATGAATGTACTGTCTGCATGTAGGTTGGTGCACCTGTGCCATGCAATGCCGAGGAGGTCAGAAGAGGGTGTCAGATTCCCCTGGAACTGGAGTTAAAGACAGTTCTCAGCTACCATGTGAGTGCTGGGAATCGAACCTGGGTCCTCTGCAAGAGCAGTAGGCACTTTTAACTGCTAGGCCATCTCTCCAGCCCCTTAAATATTTTTTAATATTTTTATGTGTATGAGTGTATTTCATGTATTTAAGTGCATCTATGTGCAGTGCCCTCACAGCGTCGGATCCCCAGGAACCGGAGTTAACAGATGGTTGCTAACCACCATGTGTGTACTAGGAACCAAAACCCATCCTCTGCAAGAACAGCCAGTGCTCTTAACTGCTGAGTCATCTCTTTAGCACAAGACCAGGTGTTTTGTTTCTTGATGAAAGGTCTCACTATGTAGCCCTGGCTGCCTGGAACCTGCTACTAGACCAAGCTGGCTTCCAGCTCACAGAGATAGGCCTGCTTCTGCCTCCCAAGCAGCAATCTCTGGGATTAAAGGCATGTGCCACCCTGTCAGGGTGAGACCAGAAAACGAAGGGATGGGCACACTGACAAAACCTTCCCCAGTCATGCTTACTTGGCCTACAGCATACATGCATTCCTCCGGGTGCAGGATCTGCAGGGGCAGAACATAGAGAGGGGTGAGGTAGAGTGTCCAAAAGCAGTGACAGGGTTTGCTTATCCAGTAAGAAGCCTAAAGAGGGAGGCACAAGTGAGAGTCCGGCTCCTAATTCCAGTCTCCCTAGCCTGGGCTCACTTCTGGATTGTAGAGTAACTGGGAGAGTGGCCAAGAAAGTAGCACAAGCAAAAGGGAGATGTAGATTAAGTGGGAAGCAGAGTGGGGCAGCCCCTACCTGTCCCACCCGGTTTTGCCAGCCCATGCGCTGTAGGCCAGCCACAGCCAGAATGATGGCACTGAACTCCTCCAGTTCATCTAGCTTCCGAAGCCGGGTGTTGAGGTTTCCTCGCTGTGGAGAGATGCTAAGGAGAAATCATGATCCGCATGGTATTCCCTTTGTCAGGCTTCCCCAACCTCTGGCTGACATTTTGGCTGGTGTTTTATACTTTTTTATTTTATTTTATTTTACTTATTTATTTGTATGAGTGTACTGTCTGCATGTAGGTTTGGGCACCCATGTCGTGCAATGCCTCGGAGGTCAGAAGAGGGTGTCGGATTCCCCTGGAATTGGAGTTACAGATGGTTCTCAGCTGCCATGCGGGTGCTGGGGATTGAACCTCGGTCCTCTGCCAAGAGTAGTCAGCACTCTTAACCACTAGGCCATCTCTCCAACCCTGGCTGGTGTTTTAAAAGCCCACTCTTGTGCTCGCTTCGGCAGCACATATACTAAAATTGGAACGATACAGAGAAGATTAGCATGGCCCCTGCGCAAGGATGACACGCAAATTCGTGAAGCATTCCATAAAAAAAAAAAAAAAAAAAGGTCGCACTCTTGCCAGTCATGGTGGTTCACAGACACTTTTGATCCTAGCCACTGGGAGGCAGAGGCCGTCGGATCTACAGAGTGAGTCCAAGCCAACTGGACTAAAGGGAGACCCTGTTCTCAACCACCCACAAAAAAAAAAAAAGGGGGGGGGCTGGAAGATAGCCTAGCGGTAAAAAACCGATCTGCTCTGCAGAGAGACCTGGGTTCGATCCCCACACCCACAGGCAGCGTAAGAAACCATCGTTTAACTCATTCACAGGAGACTCCCATTTCCAGGGAATTCCAAACGCCTCTTCTTGACCTCGAGGCATGCAACGACACGTGTGCATCAAACCTACATCAGACAGTAAACAATTCTACACATAAATAAATAAAAAAAAATTATTTTTTTTTAAAAGCCCACTATTACCGTACCCCCTACCGCAACTGCAACCTACACTGTAGCCCCTGGCTGATCTAGGCCTGGAACTCAGCAAGAAAGACTGCATCGTGCCTCCAGATGCCTGGCAAGTAAGGTGTGCCCCACCATCCAAGTATGTGCTTTTGTTGAAACAGGGTCTCATGTAGCCCAGGCTGGTCTTGAACTTACTATGTAGCCATGTAGCTAAGGATAGCCCTGGACTCCTGAAACTCCTGCCTCCAGCTTCCAAGTGCTGGGATTACAGGGACAGTGACACACCAGACTAGTGAGCTGACTTCCATTCACCTTTCAACTAATGGCTTAGGGATAACAGCTACTATAATTCTAAAGTGCTTTCCTTATGTCAACTCATTTCATTTCCACAACAATCGCAGATGAGGTGGTATTATATTATCCGTCACTTTAAAAGAGCATCCTAGGGCCTGGAGAGACAGCCAGTGGTTAGAGCACCACTGCTCGAGAGAGAACCCGGGTTCGATTCCCCAGCACCGCCACAATGGCAGGGCATAAAACCGATCTTTAAGTCCAGTTGCCAGGAACCGACACACCCTCTTATCATGACCTCCACAGCATTGCATGACACAGGTGCACCAACCTATGCAGATCAGTACACTCATACCATAAAAAAAAAAANCCATTAATCAAGAACCCCCCCCCCCTTTTTTTTTTTTTGGTGAGAGAGTCTCCCTATATCCCCAGCTGGCCTAGAACTCACTATTCAGATCAGGCTGGCCTCATTCTCACGGAGATCTGCCTTCCTCTGCCTCTGCCTCTGGAATTAAAGGTACATGCCATCCATGCCCAGCTAGGACAACTTTTTTTTTCCCTAGGAGTGGTGGTGCACACCTTTAATCCCAGCACTTGGGAGGCAGAGGCAGGAAGATCTCTGTGAGTTCAAGGCCAGCCTGGTCTACATAGGGAGTTCCAGGACAGCTGGGACTGCAGGGAGACCCTGTCTTAAAATAAAAAATAAAAAAAAGAAAGAAAAAAACCCAGACTGGATGGATGGAAAAACAAACACTGCCCCCAGAGGTCACTTCCACTCTCAGGACTCCCAGCCCTCTAGACCTCTTCCTATCTGCCCACCCCTTTCCTTTTTCACAAAGGATACAATACTCTTGAACTCCAGATGTGGGAACTTTCTCTGCAGTTGGGCCACTCTCCTCAGGGAACTGGTTCCCACTGTACTGTTCAGGGAGTTCAAAATGAAGTTTAACTCAGGCTACCTCTTCTTTCCCTCCACCTTCCACCCTCCATCCTCTGTGTCCATCCCAGCAGGGTGTCTGCTCAGGCCCCACTCACCTCCTCTCTGGCAAGGTTTCTAGGGTCTTCCCAACAAATTTTGGGTGAAAGACAATAGCATCACAGGGGTTTTCCCGTCTGGTGAACAAATGAGATATTTCATCTCCATTCCAAGGCTCCTTCTCTCTCCTCCTCCCTCCTTCTCTCCTTCCACATTCCCTCCCTCATACCAGCAATTGAACCTAGGCCCTTGCACACAGGCAAGCATCAACCACTGAGCTACACCGCCAGTCCTCTTTATTTCAAGTGTATGAGTGTTATGCCTGCATGTATATAAAGTGCAGTGCCCTCAGAGGTCAGAAGAGGGCATCAGATCCCCAGGAACTGGAGTTACAGTTGTTAGCTGCCATGTGGGTGCTAGAATTCAAACCAGGGTCTCCTATAAGAGCAGCCGATGCATTTAACTGCTGAGCTATCTCTTCAGCCCACCTCTTTTTACTTTTAAAAATGATTATTTATTATTATTATTATTTTGAGACAGGGTTCACTCTGGCTCAAACTAGTCTGGAATTCACCATGTACCTTAGGCTAGCCTCAAACTCACAGCAATCCTCCTCTCTGTTTCTGAGAGCTGGGAATACAGGCGTGAGCCACAAGGTTTGGCTATTTTATTTTGTTTGTATGTGTGTGCACAAGTGCACAAGTGCACAAGCATGTACCATGACATATATGTGGAAGTCAGAGAACAATTTGTGGGAGCCAGTTCACTTCTTNATGAAGTTTAACTCAGGCTACCTCTTCTTTCCCTCCACCTTCACCCTCCCCATCCCTCTGTGGTCCATCCCAGCAGGGTGTCTGCTCGGCCCCACTCACCTCCTCTCTGGCAAGGTTTCTAGGCGGTCTTCCCAACAAATTTTTGGGTGAAAGACATAGCAATCACACGGGGTTTTTCTCCGTCTGGTGAACAAATGCAGGATATTTCATCTCCATTCCACAGGACTCTCTACTTCTCTCTCCCTCTCTCCACCTCTTCTCTCTCCCTTCCACATTTCCCCTCCCTCATACCAGCAATATGAACCCTTAGGCCCCTCACACAAGGCAGTCATAACCACTGAGCGACAAACCGCAGTCATCTCTTTAGTTCAATAGTTGGTTAGTGTTGATGGTGCAATGTATATAAAAGTGGCCATGTGTCCCTCCAGAGGTCAGAAGAGGGCATCAGATCCCCCATAGAACTGGAGTTACAGGTTGTTAGCTGCCATCTTAGTGGGTGCTAGAAATCAAAACCCAGGGTCTCCTATAGAAGCAGCCGATCGCATTTAACTGCTGAGCATTCTTCTTCAGCCCTACTTTTAACTTGTTTTTTTTTTAAAAAATGATTATTTATTATTATTAATTATTTTTGAGAACAGGGTTCACTCTGGCTCAAACTAGTCTGGAATTCACACCATGACCTTAGGGTAGCTCAAGATCACAGCAACCTCCTGCTCTGTGTCTGAGAGCTGGGAATAACAGGCGTGAGCCAACAAGGTGTTGGCTATTTTATTTTGTTTGTATGTGTGTGCAAAGTGCACAGTGGCACAAGCAATGTGGTACCATGACATATAATGTGGAGGTGAGAACAATTTGTGGGAGCACATGTGGTCACTTCTTGTTCCTTTTTCTTTTTTTTTTTTTGTTTTTGTGCTTTTTCCAGACAGAGACAGGGTCTCCCTGTAGCCCCAGCTGTCCTGGAACTCACTCTGTAGACCAAGCTGGCCTTGAACTCACAAAGATCCTCCTGCCTCTGCCTCCCAAGTGCTAGGACTAAAGGCGTGTGCCCCCAAGCCCGGCTCCAGTTCACTTCTTTCACCATGTGGGTCCTGGGGATGGAACTTAGGTCCTTAGGCCTAGCAAACAAGTCCCTTTATTCACTGCCCCTCCCCCCCCCTTTTTCCTTCCTGAGACAAGGTCTCACTAAGTTCCTCAGGCTGGCTTCAAAAATCACTCTGCAGCGCAGGCAGACCTTGAACCTACAATCCTTCTGTCTCTTGCCCCCTCGTAGCTGTGTCCATGCCAACTCCGTTCCCTCTAAACAGCCAACCAACTGCCTTTGAAACAGGAGGCCAAGTCCCAAAGGAAAAAGCACAGGCTCAGGTGAGGCCAGTGGCCTGCCCAGGCCCCCTTGCATGCAGGACTCTTACTTGCAAATGGCTCCAATAGTAAAGCCAGGAGGTAGCATAGTCGGTACATCCTTCAGGGAGTGAACAACCAGGTCCACTCTAGAGATGAGAGGCAGAGGGCAAGGAGAGAGGCTTTGAGTAGCTGATGTCGCCCTTCACCCACCCCTGCCTCTACTGCAGTAGAGAACTGTCAGGAAGAACACAGTTCAGAAAGGCCTTCCTAAGACCTTGGGACCTTAAGTCCTGTTCTCCTCTCCTCTTCTCCTGCAGTTCCCAGGCAACCTCATACTCTAGGCAGCCAGATGGCTCCAAACCAAGACACTCTCCATTCCAGAAATCTGAACCCCACTGATGAGCCAGCCCCTCAGCCTGTGATACTAGGGAATGTAGCATTCTGGGGTTCCAACAGACTGGAGGGGTGCCACACTCTCCTGTCTTCACTTACTCATTTCTCTCCAGGGCATATTCCAGCTCCTTGGTAAACAGGCTCTTCTCTCCAATCTGCCAGTAAGAAAGAGCCTCCTAGTGAATCTCTTACAGGGAAAGAAGGGGGATGGGATTGGAGGAAAGATGTTGTTACCTTCGAGAGTGCAGTATCAAGAATCTTGTCCCCTGTGGTGGACATGGCAACTGGAGAGAGAGTCAATCAGTATTGAGTCACTATTGACCCACCACTGTGCTAAGATTCGTGATGGAGATAGGCACGTAACCTCCAGATCCTACCCTCTAGAAATAGACAATCTAACAAGAAAAGCAGATACGTGAATAAGAAGACCCAAGCAGAGGGTGTTAAATGCCAGGCTAGCCCACGCAACTAGAAGTAGAGATGTTCAGAGGAGGAAAGCCTGCCAACTGTGAACAGCCAAAACAGATTGATGCAAGCAGAGGCCCAGGCTTTGACCATAGGCAAAGCTAGAAATACTGTGTTCTCCCCTCCAATGATACTGGTCTTCCATTCAATTCCATCCATTCCTTTTAAGAAAACTTACTGATTTCAAACTGCAGGCTGGGGTATAAGGTTTTCAGCATTGCCACCACAGTGTCCGTCTGTATGCGAGCCAGCTGGGGACAGAGATTCAGATTGGTCTTGCCCTTCCCTAGCCACTCTCTCAGGCTCAGAGTCATCTGGTCAAGAAAGATCCTATGGGGATGAGAAGGGCTTGGCCTGGGAGTGAAACCCCCAGATACTCTATTTCCTCTATACTGGGCACTAGCTCTCTGGGCCCCCTCAATCTATGACTCTGTGAGTACTAGAACTCCCAGTCCCTTCACTCACCTGGCTTTTACGGGTACCCACTCGAATCACTCTCATCTTTGAGCCGTTTTCTTCCTGCAGAAAGAAGTTCCGAAGTCACAGTCTGTTCAACAACTCGTTATCCAAGAACCAGAATCACAGGCTTAGAAGAAAGGAATCTCAGCCCTCAGCCAGCTGAGTCTACAAGTGGAGAAATACCTCAAGACTGATCCCTTAATGTTCCTTGGTACCTTCTGCTTTTCAACAGAGAAGCAGAAAGCAGAGGAAGGCAGTAACAGGATCTGTTGTGGCGCTGGCAGCAACCAGGACACTGAGCCTCAAAGCCCAGGCTGCCCAAGGCAGTCCTCAGTGGGAGGGCTGCACACAGCCAGGTGGGAAAAGCGATAAGGCCCATCATCCTGACCACAGGGAGGGTGGGCCCTTCGGGAGGGTAGGGCAGGGCAGCTGAAGCCACACATCACTGGAGGGCAGGGTTACTATACACAGAAGACAACGCACTTTGAGAAAGCCTCACGGCTCCCCAGATGCTGAGGGATCTACCCCATAGATGCTACACTCAGGGTCCCTTATTCTTGCTGGGATGCACCCCCACAGGGACTTTGGGTCAACCATCTAACATACAGTCCTCTTGGTTGTGTGACTGGGGATATCCTCTCAGCAGGGCTTGTTTATCTAGGAAATGAAAGGGCCTCAAATATTCCAGAAGACAATGAGGCTGAACTGCCTAACATTCACTTGCTTAAATGTTACCTCTAATCTCACTAAATTAATCTTGGAGTATAAGAGCCCAAGCCAAGACCTCAAACGGACACACCTCTTCCTCCTGCCAAGGTGCCTTGGACAAAGGTGTTCAGTGCTGAGCAGGTAGAACTGGGTTCTGCAGTTTGACACAAAAGTCTTATTACTTTTACTGACCTGAGCCACACTGTAGAAACTGGGAACGTTCCCTGCACTGGGATCCTCAACTCACAGGTTCTTTTGTAACCAGACATTCAGGTTCTGTTGCTTAGGGTGAGGGTTTACTGCTCTCCTCTGTTGCGATTGTTCTTCTAATCTACTCCGAGATGCTCACTGCAAATTTGACTAGGCTCGAAATGCTAACTTTATCACAAAAATTCTAGGCCACAGGGAACTCACAGAAAGGAATCTAAGGTCCCAGAATTACTAGGTTCAAAAAAAAAAAAATCCCTTGAATTCACCAATCCCAGCACTCGGGAGGCAGAGGCAGGCTGATCTCTGGGAGTTCAAGACCAGCCTGATCTACATAGCAAGTTCCAAGACAGCTGCGACTACAAGGAGACCCTGTATCAAAAAGACCCCCCTCCAAAAAAAAAAAAAAAAAA
>VZQC01005780.1:2959893-3077561 GCA_009823505.1 Rhizomys pruinosus | reverse complement strand
ATGTGAATTATATATATATATATATATATATATATATATATATATATATATATATATATATCTTATAGTATTTTTATCTACCTATTTTCTAGTCATGATTCTTCTGGTTTTTAAGCCAGATTTTTTTTATTTCTACATAAGTGATTTGTTCAGTTCTGAGTTTGGGGCTCTTCTATGAAGGAGACAATAACAACTTACCAAACTTTTAAGTGGATGGCATTTTCAGATTTCTGAGTATATATTCTTTTTTTATTTTTATTTATTACTTTTTAAGGGATTCTACAAAATAAGATCACGGTTGTTTCCAGATCACATTAACATTGCTCAGTTTGCCATACAATTAGGTAATTGGTGCTAGCATCCACAGATGAGGGATACCATGCATCGTTTTTTGGGGGGGACTGTGTTACTTCACTCAGCATGATATCTTCTAGTTCCAGCCATTTACCTGCAAAGTTCTTTCTTTACCACTGCATAGAACTCCATCGTGTAGACGTACCACATTTTCTCTATCCATTCGTCAGTTGAGGGGCATTTGGGTTGGTTCCAGCTCCTTGCTATTGTGAAGAGAGCTGCAATAAACATGGTTGTGCATGTATCTCTGCGGTAAGATGAGTCTGTGGGCACATACCTAGGAGTGGTATGGCTGGGTCAGGTAGCAAGTTCATTCAGAGTGTTCCAAGGGTTCTCTACACTGCTTTCCATAGTGGCTGTATGAGTTTACATTACCACCAGCAGTGGATGAGTGTTCCTCTTTCCCCACAACCTCTCCAGCACTTGGTTTCATTAGTTTACTCGATCTTAGCCAGTCTTATTGGAGTAAGATGATATCTTAAAGTGGTTTTAATTTTCATTGCCTTAATTATTAGTGATGTTGAACACTTCTCAAGATGTTTCTCAGCCATCTCTAATTCCCCACTTGTGAAGACTCTGTTCAGCTCTTTGCTCCATCTTTTGAGTGATTCATTTGGTTTCTTTCTTCTTTGTTTTCTGAGTAGTGTATATATTCTGGAAATCAATGCTTTGTCAGATGTATCTACAGTGAAGGTTTCCTCCCACTCTGTGAGTTTTCTCTTCACTTCCTTTACTGTTTCTTTTGATATACAGAAGCTTTTGAGTTTAATGAGGACCCATTTATCAATTGTTGACCTTAATTCTTGCACAGCTTCTGTCTGATTTAGGAAGTCTTTCCCTATGCCTATGTCTTGTAGTCTGCTGCCAACTTTTTCTTCTATTGCCTTCAGAGTTTGGGGTTTCACGTTTAGGTCTTTGATCCATCTGGAGTTGACTTTTGCACAGGGTTAGAGGTAGGGGTTTAATTTCATTCTTCTACAGGTGGTGATCCAGTTTTGCCAACAGCACTTTGCTGAAGATGTTGTCTTTCCTTCATTGTGTCTTCTTGGTTCCCTTGTCAAATTATGAGGTGGCTGAAATTGTATGTGCTCAAGTTTGGATCTTCAGTTTTGTTCCATTGGTTAGCAGGTCTGTTTTGTGCTAGTACCAAGCTGTTTTTATGACTATAGCCCAGTAGTATAGTTTGAAGTCTGGTATAGAGATCCCCCCAGTATTGCTCTTTTCACACAGGGGTGTTTTGTCTATTCAGGGTCTTTTGTATTTCCAAATGAAACTAAGGACTTTTTTCCAAGCCTGTGAAGAAATTCTTGGGGATTTTAATTGGGATTGCATTAAATCTGTACAAGACTTTGGGTAGAATGGACATTTTTACTCTATTAATTTTCCCAATGGGAGGTTTTTCTCATGCTCATGGATTGGGAAAGACATCTTCTGATGTCTTCTTCAATTTCCTTCTTCAGGGGTTAAAATTTTTGTTGTAGAGATCTTTGGTGTCTTTGGTTAGGTTTGTTCCTAGGTATTTTGTTGTTTCTGAGCTATTGTGAATGGGAAGTTCTCCTGTATTCTTTCTCCAGTTCTTGTTGTGGGTAAAGAGAGAGAGGCTCGATTTCTGTAGACTAATTTTGTAACCTCCACTTTATTGAAACTATTAATCATTTCTAGAAGTTTCCTGGTGGAGTTTTTTTAGCATCCCTTAAGTAAAACGATCATATCCTCAGCAAAAATGGATACTTGACTCCCTGTTTTCCATTGGAACTCCTTTAATTTCCTTTGTCTTGCCTATTGCCCGAGCAAGTGTTTCAAGCACTGTTTAAGAGGAGTGGTGACAAAGGGGAAACTTGCTGATTTCCTACTGTTAAAGGGAATGCTTCTGTCATTTCCCCATTTAGGATGATATTGGCTGTGGGCTTTCTGTATATGGCTTTTTTACACTGAGATGATCTCAATGCAATCCTCTAGCGACTTAAGCAATGAAGGGATACTGGGTTTTGTCAAAAGGCTTTTCTGCGTAATTGAGATGATTGTGTGAAAATGTCTTTCAGTCCATTTACGGTGTTTTATGATATTTAGTGTTTTTTGTATGTTGAACTATCCCTACATTTCTGGTATGAATCCAACTTGGTCATGATGGATGATCTTCTTGATGTGAGTCTGTATGTGATTTGCAAGTATTTTGTTTAGAATTTTTCATCTGTGTTCATTAATCAGATGGGTCAATAGTTCTCCTTTTTGATTGTCTCTTTGCCTGGTTTTGGTATGAGAATGATGCTGGCTTCGTACAAGGAAGTTTGGAGAATTCCCTCTGATTGTATCCTTCGAAACAATTTGAGTAATAATGTTGTAATCCTGTTTGAAAATATTTTATAGAATTCTGCCGTGAAACCAGTCTGGGCCTGGGCTTTTTTAGTGGAAAGGTTTCTTATTACAAACTTCAATTTTTTCCATATTGTTATAGGTCTGTTAAAGCTGTCAATTACTCTTTTTTGTTGAGCTTTGGTGATTCCCAGGGTTTCAGATATTCATCATTTTTTTCTAGGTTTTCAAAATTGATAGAGTATAGGTTTTTTGAATTATTCCCATATGATTGGCTGTTGTAGATATTTCCCCTTTCATCATGGGATTTATTGATTGGGAGTTGTTCCTTCTTGTCTTTTTTTATTTATTTTTTTTATTTTTATTTTTTAAACGTGTAATGAATGTAGTGTCGCAGGTCTTGTGCACCCGTGTTGTGCAATGCCGTGGAGGTCGAGAAGAGGGTCCTCTGATTCCCCTGGAACTGAGCTCTCCTGGAATGGAGTCACGACGGTTCTTCAGCCGCCATGTGGGTGCTGGGGATGAACCCGGGTCCTCTGCAAGAGCAGTCCGTGCTCCTAACTGCTGAGGCCATCTCTCCAGCCCTCCTTCTTTCTTTTAACTGTAGCCCTAAATATAGGTTAACTGAGCTAGAAGGTCCTATCTTGTTTATTCTCTCAAAGAAACCAACTTTTTGGAAATCCCATTGATTTTTATTTGTTTTTTTTTGTTTCTATTTCATCTTAGTTTAAATTTGCTCTGATTTTAGTTATTTCTGTTCTGTCTGCTGCATTTAGAGTTCATTTCTTGTTGTCTCTCAGTTGTTTTTAGCTGCGGTGTTAGATAATTCCCTTGTACTCTTTCTGTTTTTTATTTTTTTGTTTTTTGTTTTTTTTTATGTGGGCAATTAGAGCTATAAACTTACCTCTAAGACTGCTTTAAAAATATCCCAATAAAGTGCTGTATTGTCTTTTTCAAACAGTTCCTTGAATACTTTTATTTCACTATTTATTTATTTATTTCTTTATCTCTTCCCTTGACCCATTCATTATCAGGAGAGTGGTGTTTAGTCTCCATAACTATCTATAAGAAAATGAGATAGTAGGGCTTATCCTGGGTGTTAATATTGAGCTATTCAATTGCACTGTGGGTCTGATAGAATGCATGAAATTATTGTAATTCTTTTGTATTTGTAGAGGTTTGCTTCTGTGTCCCAGTATGTGGGTGGCGGGGATTTGGAGAATGTTCGCTGGGGGGGGTGGTGGAATGAGAAAGATGGTATTACTCGTGGGGTGATTGGGGTGGAATAGTTTGGGTAGAAGTGTCTGTGTGAAGGTCCAGTTGGGTTAGTCATATAGGTAATTGATGTCTCTCTGTTTTATTCTTTGTCCCTGTTCTTGACCTGTCCAAAGGAATTAGTGGTGTATTGAAGTCCCCTACTTATGAGTGTGCTGAGGTTACTTCTAGATAGACTTTGAGGTCGCTGTGAAGATGTTATCGTATATAAGCAGAGGTTGTGGGTGCACCAGAGTTTTGGGGCATATCTTCATGGATTGTGAAGGTCTTCATGATCAATGTTCCTTTGATAAGAGGCCCTCTTTGGAAGCTTGTGTGAGGTGTCTGTTACTTGTGAAGTTCTCTGTTTGCTGATCTTAAAAATAGCAACACCTGGCTTGTGCCCTTTTAAACCATTTGCTTGGAAGTATTTGTTTCCACGCTTGTAACCTTAAGTTTGTGCCTATCCTTGAGAATGGAGATGGTTTCTTGCAGACAGCATATAGATGGGTTTGGTTTCCTAATCCAATCTCCGAGTCTATGTCTGTTTTGATGTGTGGAGTTTAGTCCATTAATATTTTTTTTTTTTTTTTTTTTTTTTTTTTTCCATCTTTTCACCTTAAGTTATCCTTTTGCAATTTTTTAGTCTCGTTTTCTACCTCTGCAGTTATGTTTTAGTCTCAGTTTGTGGTCGCGCGAGTTGGGTTTTATGTAGTGTTCTCTTTTCTAGGTAATCTGTGGGGAATAATTGCTGGCCTCGTTTTCTGTTCCTGTTGAATTTGCTGCAGTATTTTTTCTCTGAAGGGTTTGGTTTTCCAGAAATGTATTGTTATCAATCTTGTTTATGTCATGGGAAGATTTTTCTCTCTCCTTCAACTAATAATCGTTGTTGAGCGTGGGTTAGTAATCCTGGTTGATTATCTCAAGTCCTTTTTAATGGCTGGGAATGCTTTGGCTCCACGTTCTTGCTTACTGGTGCATGGTCAGTGGCCTGGAAAGTCAGTTGCAAATTCCGTGATGGAGTCTGTTCCCCTTATCATTGTGACTGCTGGTTTTCTCGTTGTGGCTGTTCTAGAAATTACGTGGTCTCTTTGTTTTTGAGCAAATGCCTAGCATTAGACTATTGTGGCATGGGGAAGTTTCTTTTCTGATTTGGATCGTGTGTTGGAGTTCTATGTGCTGTTTGTATTTGTATGGGTTTGTCTTCTTTTAGTTTGGGGAAAATTTTTTCATGGCTATTGATTCTGGTTGAGAGATCTGAGTCAAGGTACCCAATTCTTTTGGGATTCTTCTCTTCCCTCTATGCAGTGATTGTGGAGGTTTGATGCTTTTCAGTAATGTCCCATATTGTTGCTAGTGTCCAGCTTTGTGTATTGTAAATTTTCATAATCTTTATTATTTGAGCTTTTTCTACGATTGCTTCTGTGTTATCTTTCGATACTGAATATCTTTGGTTCTGGACTTTCCCTCCATCTACTTCTGAGGATTTTTCCCATAAACCCTTCCTCTTAATTGGATGAGTGTTTCTCATTGCCCCTTTTCATTTAATCTTGTGATTCTTTAGTATTTCCACTTTCCTTTTGGAGATTCTCAACCTCTTCCTATGGTTCGTCACTTCTCTGGTTGGGCTTCCTTTTTCAGTGTTTTTTTTTTTTTTTTTTTTTTTTCCTTTTTCATTGTTTTTACTTCCTTCTGGAAGTTTGTCATTCTCTCCCTTTAGTTACTTTCGAAGTTTGTCATTGTCTCCCCTCTAGGTCCTTCTTCTTAAGTTTGCTTCATTGCTCCCCCTCTCCTTAGTGTCTCTGACGTGTCTTTATATATCTTAAGTTTCCTACTGAATAGGTTACAATTGTTTCCTCTAAGGATCTGATTTCTTGGGTATCACCCCCAAGGGGGATCCAATGTGCAGTGACTACCTACGGGTTGGTAGAGCTTGTGTGTGGAATTAGCATTGACCTTTCCACATGTTGTACCATTATCCGTTTGTGTCCCTGGGCAATGTTGGTCCTCCCTTTTTTTTTTGCTATATTCCCATGTTCAAATCACAATGCCTTTTCCTGTGTTTAAGGCTTGCTTTCCTTGCCTCCATCAGATGACTTTTTTGTTCCTCCTTGTGTTGACTTGTCTAGTTTTCAGGATTTCAATTTTGTTTATATATTGGAAGTCTAATTCACTCTTTCATTTCTATTCTGAAGGTTCTCCAAAAGTTCCACTTTGACACTCTCTCAGCAATTCCAGTTGGCAGGGGGTGGTTGGGATATGCACCCTGACTTAAGCCCAACCCTTGGTATTTCTGTGTTTCAGGTGGTCCTGGCAAGTCCCGAATTAACCACTTCATACTCAATTCTTACAGTGGACAAAGAGGCGCCAACCTGTTAACCGCCAGCAGCAGGGTGACTCCACCCTGCAAGCCCTTTTTTGAGGCGCCAAGAAATGGAAAATTTGCTATCCACAAACCAACCGAAATCAATTATCCACACACCCAGGTATAATCTATTCTAAAATCTGGCCTGGCTGAAGCACCTGGCTTCTACCTGTGCTTTAGGTGATCCTGGCAAGTCTCTGATCTAAACCACTGTGCACGTCCATTTCTTTCTTATCGATTATTGACACCTCATTATCCTGAGTGTGGTTGTTTAGTCTCCATGTGTTATTGGTAGATAGTGAGGGACTTATCCGTGGTGTTCATAATGAGGCTTTATTGTGTTCGTGCCGTCTGAGAAGAATTGAATGAAATTAGTTCAATTGATTGTGGGGCTATTTCCGGGGGTGTGGGAAAGATGGTGGCAAGTTAATTTGCGCGAAACGGGTGTGTCCATGCGGAGAAAATGGCTGAGCGGTTAGGACACCAGTATCTTCAGGGAGGTAGAGGTGATGAGGTAAATGTCAGTAGGATAAGTTTATGAAGGTCATGTTAGCTGTTGTAGATATGTTTGTCGTGGTGCTGATTTCTGTGTAAAGCGCTGATCAAGTGCTCAGTGGGAATATTAAAGATCCCACAGAGTGAAGCTGGGTTGCATATGATGCCATTGAGGTCACTGTAAATTGTCTTTATAAATTTTGAGTGACCAGAGGTGTGGTGCATTAAATATTCATGATTGGGAAATCATGTTCTCTTTCTGGTACCAGTGTTGTCTTGGGAATTTTTTTTTTCCGATCCTTTCAACTTTAAGGTGGTGCCGTAGTCCTTGTAAGGAAGATGGCCTTGTCTTGTAGGCAGGCATATAGATCGGATCTTCGTTCCTGAATGGCCAATCTCCCCGGTTCAATTGTCTTTTGATTGGGGAAGATTATCCCCCCCCCCCCCCCCCCCCCCCCCCCCCCACACACACCCCCCAACCATTTTTTTTTTTTTTTTTTTTTTTTTTTTTTTTTTTTTTTTTTAACCAACCAAACACCAACACACAAAGACATTTGTTTTTTAAACCATATTAAGGTTATAACTGATAGATCTTGTGTGTCCTTCCTTTCACCTATTATCATTCCATTTTTGGTCTAGTTTCTACTTCTGCAGTTATGCTTTTATCAATTTCTCTTTCTAGTGTACCTGGGGATAGTTGCTCCATTTCTTCTGTCCTTTGAATTGCTTCAAGATAGTTCTAACGCGTGTTTTGCCAAGGGTGGTTTTCCTGGCATGTCCATTCATGTTGTATGGTCAGTGGAAGACTGTTTCTCGTCTCCTTCAACTAATATCGGGAGATTTTGCAGGGTATAGCTAAAACCTGGTTTCGTTGTACCTATATTTGTTTTTTTTTTTTAATTTTTTTTTTAATTTTTATTTATTTCGGTATGTGTATGAATGTACTGGTTGCATGCCAGGTGTGTGCTAACCCCGTGCGTGCAGATGCCTACGGAGGTCAGAGAGGGTGTCGGATTCCCCTGGAACTGGAGTTCTCCTGGAATTGGAGTTTCAGACGGTTCTCCACCGCCATGTGGGTGCTGGGGATCGAACCTGGGTCCTCTGTAAGAGCGGTCGGCGCTCTTAACCGCTAGGCCATCTCTCCAGCCCCTCTATTGTCCTTTAACACTGGGAATGCTTTGCTCCAGGTTCTTCTTGCTTTCATAGTTTGCACTGAGAAGTCAATTGTAATCCTGATAGGTTTCCCCTTATATATAACTTGTTGTTTTTCTCTTGTGGCTTTCATAGTTTTGTCTTTGTATTGGGTGTCTAGCATTTTAACTATGATATGGCATGGAGAGTTTTTTTCTGATCTTGTCTGTTTAGAGTTCTATGTGCTTCTTGTATTTGTATTGCTTTGTCTTTTTTTAGTTTGGGGAAATTTTCATCTATTATTCTGTTGAAGATCTGATGAATACCATTCTCTTGGGATTCTTCTTCCTCTATCCCTATGATGTGGAGGTTTAATCTTTTCATAGTGTCCCACAATTTCTGGTTGTTCCACTTTTGTGTATTTTTAAATTTTTCATATTGAGGTTTTTAGTTGTTCTGTGTTATCTTCCAGGTCTGATATTCTTTGTTCTGCTTCCTCCATTCTACTTCTGAGGCTTTTTCCATTCCTTTCTTCTTGATTGGATGAGTGTTTGACTTCCTTTTTCATTTTCTTGTGATTTCGTTAGTATTTCCACTTCCTTTTGGAGTTTCTCAATCTCTTCCTGTAGCTCTTTTCTTTGCTGGTTGGTTTCCTTTTCTTTTTCAACATGGGATCTTTTCGGCATTTCCACTTCCTTCTGGAGTTTGTCATTCTCTCTCTCTAGATCCTTCTTGAGTTTTTCATTCTCTCTCCTTAGTTCTCTGACTTGTTCTTTATACTCTTTGATTTCTTTGAATATGTCCACAATTGTTCCTCTAAGATCTGTGTCCTGGGCCATCCCCAGGGAGATCCCACTGTAGGAATCTCCCACACGGTTGGTAGAGCTTGGTGTGGAATTATCCTGCACCTTTCCTATGTTTTCCCTTCTTCGTGTCCCTAGCATGTGAGTTTCTCTTTGCCTGTATTCCAATGTGAATCCCAAATGCCTCTTCACTGTGTTGAAGGCTTGCTTTGCTTGCCTCCTTCAGATGCCTTCATTGTTTGTTTGTTTGTTTGATTTGTTTTTCTCCTTGCTTATGGATTGTTGACTTGTCTACGTTTTAGGCTTTCTATGGGAAGTCTAACTCACTCTTCCCTTTGTGTTCTGAAGGTTCTCCAAAGAATCCACTTGGACACTCCCTCAGCAATTCCAGTTGGCAGGGGGTGGGGCGTTTGCCTGTTTAGCCCACACCCCAGTACTCTGTGCTTCAAGTGGTCCTGGTAAATCCCTGATCTAAGCTCTGTGCACTCCCTGAGTATAAATTCTTATACAATTATATACATCATTGAAACACACTGTTTCCTATGTTGTACTTTGTAATATACATCTTATTGCAGCTTCTCCTCTGGTGTAGAACATACTAGAGTGCAGACTCACATTCCCTGTCCCTATCTTCAACAATAGCAGGAGTACCCAGCAAGAGTTCAGAAAACAACCTTCCACTGTGAGGAATCTGAGTTGATGCTGACACTCTTTCTACTCTCACTTCTTGTAACATAGAGAAAGCTGAGCTTTTGGGTTAGGTTAAGTTGCTAGTTAGGTGTTAGCAAGTTTGTAAGGCATTAGTATTCAACCCCTCCCTCATAATTAACAGCTTTTCAAGCCAAGTGCTGGAACTTCAGGACTATAATGGTCAAGGGGAATGGGACATGAGTCATGTGTCTGGTCCTGGAAAGTAACATTACATCCTGAACTGCAGGGCATATCATTAATTGAAGTATTCATTTTCTGTTGCTGTGATAAGATACCATGACAAAATGCACCTTCAGGAAGAAAGAATTTAATTTGGCTTATTATCGAAACCAAATTATTGCAGATTCAACACAATCTCCCATGAAACTGCCAATGACAGTCTTGAAAGAATTAGAAAAAAAATCTTAAATTTCATATGGAAACACAAGTCTTCCCCAATGGAAACAGCAACCCTTAGCAGAAAGCAATGAAGTTGTGTCATAATACCCAATCTTAAATTATATTATGTAGTCACAGGGACAAAAAAAAATGGTACTGACACAAAAATGGACCTGTAGACCAATAGAATAGAATAGAGGACCCAGGTAAAAAATTACATGGTTACAGTCACCTCGTTTTGGACAAAGCTATCCATAGTATACACTGGAGAAAAATGTGACCCCTTTAATAAATAATTCTGGGGAAACTTCATTTACACAAGTGAATAATAAAACTATATCCCCATGTCTCATAGTATTCCTTACTTTTCCATTGCTGTAACAGTAAAAAAATGACCAAGGAAATTTCTAGAAGGAAGAGTTTATTTGCCTTATTGTTTGAAAGGGATGAAAGTCTACCATGGCAGGGGAGGCTTGCCAAACAGCAAGTTTAGGGCTCACATCTTCAAGCATGTGCAGGAAGCAGAGAGAGACAAACTGGAAATGGGGCAAGGCTAATGGCCACCCCCATGATGGCTTCCCACAGCAAGACCATGCCTCCTAGAAGTTCCATGACCTTCCCTTAGATAGCACCATCAACTGACCAAGTGTTCAAGTACTTGGAGCCTGTGGGGCGCATTATCTTCCAAACCACTACACTCACTCTCCACAAAAGTCAATTCAAATTGAAGTAAGAAATTAAAGTTAGAGATGAAACTTTGAAATTTTTAGAAGAAAGGTAGTAAAACACTTAAAGATAGAAATAAGAATTTTCAGCACAGTACTCTAAAACATAGGAAATAATCATAAACATTGACAAATAGAATTATAGAGACTTCTCCACAGCAAAAAGCAAACAATACCAGAATGAAGAGGCAGCTTACAGAATGGAAAAAAGAAATCTCTACCAACTATACATTCAAGATAATAGAAAGGTATATACTACTCCCTATATATATTATATATAAATAGTTATAGTGATATAGGGTTTATTACATATATATGGGTAATTATATATTATATTTTAACATTATTATTTTTATTTTAAATTTTGATTAATAAATTCAATTATTATATTAAAATATATATATTTTAAAATTTGCATTTCTTTATATATGTTGGAGATATATATATATACATATATATATGTATATATATATCTCCAACATATATAAAGAAATGCAAATTTTAAACACATAAAAAGAAACCATCCAATTTGTAGATGTGCTAATGAACTGAATGGACCATTCTCAAATGAAGAAATAGAAATGAGCAATAACTACTCAAAAAAGGGTCAGGGTTGGTGTCTGCTTCAGTTCCTGTCTCCAAGTTCCTATGTAAGTTCCTGCCCTGGTTTCCCTCAATGAAGGACTGCACTGTAAACGTAAACTAAAACCCTCCTTCCCTCTCAAGTTACTGTTGGTCACAGTGCTTACCACAGCAGAAAATGGAATGTTCATCAACGACAAATGAATAGAAGCTGGAGAAATGGCTCAGCAGTTAAAAGCACATCTTCTCTCACAGAAGACCCAGGTTCAATTCCCAGGATGCACATGGCAGCTAACAATCATCTGTAACCTCGGTTCCAGAGGAATCCAATCCAACACCCTCTTCTGACCTCTGGGGGCATTGTGCAACAAAGGCACACTTACATACATGTAGCAAATATACTTATACACATAAAATAAAATAATAAATAAAATGTTTTTAAATAAAATAAGTGAATAAATAAAATATCCATATGATCAAACTTTATAGTGTAAAGGAAAGGTAAGTGATGACATGGATACAACTTAAAATCGTTATGTTAAGTAAAAGAAGTCGGACTCTGAAGGCCAAATACCATGTTTTCTTTCTTTTTTCATGGCTCCAGTTTCTTCAAGAACTAGTCCACTAGAAATTCCATTGTCCAAACACCATTCCTGAACTATGGATTTCAATATGTTGCTTTCCTGCTTTCAACCTTTCAAATGTTCCTCTTATTTTCGGAGTTACTTCCAAGCCCCTAACCAGTACTCATGGCTACTCGGACACAAAATCTCCTCACTTCTCTGAATACACCTGCACCTGGAATCCACACTTGAGCTCACCATCAAACATGCTTTTTGGAAGACACCCATGTACCTCGCAAGGCTTCACTTTCTGCTTAGTGACATACTGTTCATCCTTAAGAGTTGGCTTGTATGCCACTCTGTGCAGAGACTTCTTCTTCCTCTTGTCTTTGTACCATTTTATACTATATCACTTTATAAACTGCAGCTGAACTTTTTGTTGGTCTATCCTCTGAGAACTGTGTTAATGACACAAAACTCCAGATTATTGAAACCTAGTTTAGAACCTGATATGTGGCAAATACTCAGCAGAGTGTGTGGAGCAACTGGCTGAGTACATAGCTGTCAGTTCTCTGTACTTTTCCCTTTGATACATTTTTAGGTCTTAACTCTTGCAGAACGTTGCCCAGTTTCACTTGCTGTTACCAAGTACTTCTGTTTATTTGGGTTGGTTGAGTCTTTTGACATTCCACTAGGGTTGTGGAAAGTCCAAGGCCACCTGCCCCACTCACTTAAATGTCTTATTCACATAGCACTTCTTCCTCTTGGACTTCCCCTGAGATGACATTTGGTGAAAAATAACATTTTATTTTTACTTTATTAAGTACAACTTAATAAAAAAAGCAATTTAGTTTCAGTACAATATGAAACAGAGTATGCAGCAGACCATTTAGGAAATACTCAACATTCGGAGAGAATCCAGTAAACATTTATCAGATGCTTTGCATATACCAGCCCCAAGGGGAGACAGTGCTCTTCCTTGGAACCATGAGCTGCAGCTCAGCCTAATCAACACAATAGCCATAGTATAAGACACAGCCTTGATACTTGTTATCTACATACCTATTCCCATTCATCATGTATAAATATTTCCTGGCTGGGGTGAATAGGAAAGGTTTCGTTTGACTAGGAATTAAATAGGGAAGAGTTATAGATACAAGAACAAAAGAAAAAAGCTATTCTGGTTGTGGAAAAAAATAAAAACTAGGAAGAACGAGTAGCTGGTAAAAGAAACACTGGCAAGGTCAGAGCAGGGACTTCAGGAGGCGGGAGTGGGGAAGGCTGAATGAGTCTTTTAGGACTGTCAGCTCCTCTTCACTGGCCATGGTAGGACATTGGGGGTTGGGGGAGGTACTTAACTGTGAGTGGGGCAATCAATATTAAATAAGTTCAACGGCGTAAAGAGGACTGCTTTCATTACACACCTACACGCACAGGTGCAGGAAGATTTGATGGAGGGTGAATTAGTGACATTGTTCCATGTTACACTCAGACAGTATATGTGGGCCGTCAGTAGATCTGACCTCTCCCCAGCTTCTAGTTCTCTGTCCACACCATCCTTTCACTTTCATCATCCTGTGGCCTTTATATTCTTAGGTAAACATTCTATCCAGATTGTATGACACTTTTCTTCCCCAGGTATTAATCCACCCCTATGTTTACAATTAGTCTGCTCAGGACCCTTTTCGGCCTGAACACAAGATGAAAATGAAGGGAAATTCCCACTAACTTGTACTCACAGGCTATCTGGGAGCTCAGTTTCCTTAGAGAAAATCCAAGCTCCTTTCAGAAGCCATGTCACAGTGGGCTTCTAGATTTCCTGACAGGAAGCTGGAGAAATGTGCTCAACATCAGTGGGTTTTCTGAGTGTGAACACCTGGCCCCATAGGATCAAATGTGACAAAGGGGAACATGCTCATGGATTCTTGTGCATTTTTCTCCTTCCCCTTTGTGTTCCAGTTGTGTCACTAGTGAAGCCCTTTCTTCTCTACAGAGACTCTGCCTTGGTCAAGGATTCAGAATAAGGAAGTAGTTATGCTAAATTCAGAGTAGTGAAAGAGGAAGGCAGACTGAGAGTACCCTGGAGCCACCTCCTCAGAAGCAACAAAAAGTCCAGCAAATTTCAAGTTCTGCTTTTGGGGAAAAGAAAAATTGACTTCATTCATTTCTCTTGGGGATTCTGTAACTTGTCCAGCAACTTGCATCTTTCTGGATACTTACCATCTAAGACAGTCTCAGAGTTCTGTCAGACTGATTGATGCATCTTAGTTAGAATGGAAAGTGGCCCCAAAATAGCCCTAGTGCATCCTTCAGAGCTATGGGAAAAATTGTTACTGTTTTAAGCCTTAAGTATTGAGGGGGTGGTTTATTACAAGCAACAGATAACTGGAACACAGGAGTACTTAAAAAGTGCAGGAAAATACATGAGGTATATACGTGGATTATCAAGACATTGACAACCAAAGATATTTACAAAAGGATAATGTAGTTAATTCACTGTTAAGGTGACACAGATTCTTCCTGCATGACTGGAACTGCAATTCCTTCAGCTCCATTCAAGATATTATACTTTTTCAGTAGAAATGTCTGGAAAATATAAACATCAAGAAAGGCTTGGTCAGGTCATACAGGTTTTTGTATTTGTGTTACTCGGGACTGAACCCAGGCAAGCTACACTAAACAGCTGCATTGCCATTAAACTAAATCCTCCAAGACCCTATGGTATAGGAACTTACTAAATATTGAAAGATTTGGCAAATTATTTTGGTCATTTCTATCTTTCCAATCAGCCTGTCCATCTTAGCTCACCACAGATAAGGACCACTATATGCATTTCGTAGAACTTTAACACCTACATAGCCTCAGACCAAGTTCGATGATCTTTGGAATCCAGAAAGTATCTCTATACTAGTGACCTCTTGTAACCATGCCCTCCATCAGAGTATCTGCTAAAAGCTCTTGTACAATTTCGAGTAATAAAATACACATATGGTTTCAAGTTTCCACCCATTATGGTTGACTTACTCAGCATTTACTTGGGATAGAATCAATTTCATACAAAATTCTACATGTAGACCAATTATCTAGAGGGATGAGGACTCTGAGACTCAGACTCTCCATGCCTTCACATCTGCTTCATGATCAGCTACTTGCTGCTGACCCACACTTTCCTCTGTGCCCTACTTTATTCGTCTTTTGCACTTTGTGAATAAATCCTCCCAGTTTTGGTGGTAAAGCAGAACTTTTTCCTTTTCTCTCTTACCTAGCCTTGAAAGGAAACTATTTGGAAACCTCAAAAGAAACTAAATAAAGACACAAAGTTTTTTTTAAATATTTAAATGTGACCCTTTCAGGACCCCAAAAAACTTCAATCCCAGAAGACATTATTGAAACTCTGAAGCCCCATGCTTCTATTACTTTTTGAGAAATTCTGAGCCCAATAGGAATATAATGGGGAAAAAATAAATAAATCCTTCCATCATTTTGGTGGTCCTTTTGATCATCAGAGAGGAGTTGAAGCCATGAAGGAGCTTGTGCATGTTGTTGGGCTTCGGTGGGCTAATAGGCATAGTCTCAGGAGACTTTCTCATTGCAAAATCTTAGAGCTATATCTTGGCCCTATGACCATGGGCTCCTTGTTCTCTTTAGGTCCTATGTAAGCTTGGACACTCAGGAAGAAACCTCCAGGAGTGGATTAAATAGATGTGTATGGGATATGTTTAGGAAAATGATGTGAGAGAAAAAGGGGAGGGAGGCAGAAGAGACTGGCAAGCTGGCAGAGAGTGACAAAGTTCTTGGTAAGGCAAAGGGGAAATCATAGAAAGTGGAGTCAAAGGGGTTGCAGGAGGAATACAATCCACAAGTCATGGAAAGCTGTTTAACCAACTGCCTGTCAGAGAATGGTCATTTGTATAGGGATGTGGCTTAGTAGTCTCATCTTGCTGTCTGGCTGGTAATACATGGTGGGACACAATGCTTCTAGAGTAAAGTTGGTAGGAGATTCAAAGCAGAGATGCGAGGGCCTTGAATCAATAACCTTCTTACGGTAGTGCGAGAACTACATCTCCCTGACTGCCACAGTGCCTGTTACCCAGCACCAGTATCTTATCAACTTTTTTCTCTTATCATTTATCTCTATGTTAATAGATGAGAAGTACAAGTTGTATATTAATTTTTCCCTATTTGTAGTTGTTCATAGATGATGCTGCAGAGAAATAGTCATTCCATATGTGGATGAAGGAGAAAAGTGAGTTTGATTTTTCTAAGGTTTGAAACTATCAGAAAATAATGGTTCCCCACTTCCAAGTGTCTGACAACTGTGTCCATTGCCACATTCTGGAGTTCAAAGACTGCTAATACAACCCAAAGCCCACAATGCTGTTTGGGGGCAATGATTTTCAACATCACCACAGCTGTTTTCTCAGAATTGCTGCCAAGGTTCAGTAAAATGAAAGATTTTTCTCTTTACTTCAAATTGTGGATGTATGAAGTTCTGTATTCATTGGTTAAGGAGATGAATGAGAAGTGAAAATAATCATTGGTTCATAAAGGAATGAAGGGGAATATCATAAACCACCTACATTTCACCAGACATGGTGACAGGTGCACTATCTAGATCATCTCTTTTAACTTCACCTCAACCCTAAAAAGTAATCTAGATGGCCCTCTTTCACAAAACCCAGGCCATGACCACATAATAAACAAAGAAAAAGGATACGTCTAAAAGTGAGTCAGGAATAAGGCTAGAATTTGTTTTCTATCAGATATTCTCAACAGGCAAGTTCCTCTCCTTTCTCCATAGCATATCAGAGTCTCAAGGGCAATATTGTCAGAACAGTTTAGGAAGCCTGTAGTTCCCATCAGTGTACAAGTACACTAATTTCTCTATACCCTTCCACTTATGAGTTTTTAATTGAATTTTCAGAGGAAGAGGAAGTGGCCTTTCTCTGAAACACTTTCCTCTTTCACAATTAACTTTTCTTCTTTCACATACAGCTTACACATGAAAGTCACTAGAAGGAAGAACATCATACCGTGATACAAACAGAAATTCTAGCAGCATCTGCATATGACCACACGCCCCTCCCTGCCAAGTGCTGAGTCTTTACTTCAGTCGACTCCCTAGCCTCCAGGTGGACAGCTCCAGACAACCCTCTGCCAAGGAAGATGACTGACCATGAATTCACCTCTGTCTACACTTTGGCTGAGGACTATCTTCAGTATGTCCTACAGGTCCCCCCATTTGGATCGGCTCCAAGCAAAACATCCAGAGTGCTACAAAAAGTTGCTTTCTCAATGCAACAAGAAGTTGAAAGGAATCTGAAACCATACTTGGACAATTTTGATGTGGTATCCATAGACACAGCTAGAACAATATTCAATCAAGTGATGGAAAAAGAATTTGAAGATGGCACCATTAACTGGGGAAGGATTGTGACTATATTTGCTTTTGGGGGTGTCCTCCTCAAGAAACTTCCACAACAGCAGATCGCCCTGGATATGGACACTTACAAGCAAGTTTCTTATTTTGTGGCTGAATTCATAACAAATAACACAGGAGAATGGATACGTCAAAATGGAGGCTGGGTATGTGTGATGGATTTTTTCCATTGGTCTTTATTATAAAATTAGCGTTAAGTATTTCCTTACTTTAAAATGAACCATAAAATACCACATAAAGGATTTTATTTGGAGGGTGGCTTGTTTTAGAAGTTTTATTTTTTTGTGTGGTTTGTTTGTTTTTGTCTTTTCAAGACAGGGTCTCCCTGTAGCTCCAGCTGTCCTGGAATTTACTCTGTAGACCAGGCCAGCCTTGAACTCACAAAGATCCACCTGCTAAGCTGGGCGTGGTGGCACACACCTTAATCCTAGCACTTGGGAGGCAGAAGCAGGTGGATCTTTCTGGGTTCAAGAACAACCTGGTCTACATAGCGAGTTCCAGGGCAGCTAGAGGTACAGGGAGACCCTGACTCAAAAAGATCAAAAAAGAAAAAAAAAAAAAAAAGATCCACCTGCTTCTGCTTCCCAAGTGCTAGGATTAAAGGTGTGTGCCACCAAGCCCAGCAAGAAGTTTTAATTAGAACTAAACAAAGCAAAAAGTTTCCAATTCATTTCTAGTGCACCCTAGGACTTAATAGCAGCAACACTGTGTCTCTAGTTCTTATTCTGGCCCTGTAGACCACAGTGGTGAGGTCTGGGATAGGAAGGTACTTTCTATTGCATTTTCAGAATTGACAGTGCAGATCCTCTAGTGCTTGCCTTTTGCTAGTGTTCTCATGACAATGGAGAATTAGTAAAGAGAGAGTTGGTATTTAGATGCTGTCATGTGTAGGTATTTTATCTTATTGCAAAAGACAGATACATGTTTTTGCAAGTTCATTTCCTTGCAAATTGATTTTTTTGTTTTCTTACTTAAATTGTGGACTGTTAAAGTTGGATAATAAAAATAATGTACTGTATCACAAGGAGAAACATTTTCTCCCAAGCATACAAATAAGAATGTCCTGTATTATCAGTGCCTCAAAAGCCATGGTCTATGTTGGTGTGTATGTGGGTAAGCAGCTTTACCACCTACATTGAGATACTTCACTTTATGTCCCCATTATGCTTAATACTGAGTCTGAAAACTTTTCTATCCCTGTGTAGCCTCTGCTTCCCAACTTTCTTCCCCAGCTCTCATATCTCTCAAGCAATGAGCACTGGTATTTATCATCTTACATATAAACCATACTTACTGAACACATCCATAGAAAATATACATAGCATTCTCCTCTCTCTATTTTGAGATTAGATTTCACTGTTGCCCTGAAGTAAAGTGGTCTTCCAAGAGTCTGGGAATCATGATTAGCCAAAATATTTTTCCCCTTTGTCACTGAGGATCAAGCATGGAACCTAATGCAGACTAACCACATTTTGTGCCACTAAAGCATATCATTAGCTCCACAGTGCTCCTTGTGAAAGTAATTTTACATTCAAAAGCACTACATGGGCTGGGCATGAGATACATATCTGAAATGCCAGCACTCAGGATTAGAAGTTCAAAGTCATGTTCACCCACATATCAAGTGTGAGGCCAGCTCTGACTACATGATACATGGTAGCCTGTTTGTTCACCCCTGCCACACACCCCCAAATAGTATATGCTGCTTATTCTACAACTATTTTCTTTCAATGAAAGGTACTTGAAATGGCGGTTTAAATAATACTTTGTGGGCTGGGGAGTAGATAACTCATAGACTACTTTCTTATCATCAACAAAGATGTGAATGTGATCCCAACACCAAAAATAAAAACAAGATTTTTAAAAGAGTATTGCATGTGCTGTGCTATGTGCACATGCTGCTGAAGAACTGGCCACCTCCAGCTCATGTATATTTGACAGGGTTTTCTGTCACTTCACTGAATACCAGCATTCATCCTGTCTTAGGGATAGGTGTGTTTTCTAGGGTATAAACTGGGTTATAGAATTCTTTTCCCTACATTCATGTCTCTTCTCTGATAAAGTCTTGAGGGAAATTCTGTGTATCTGATCAGGAAAATAAAGAAAAAAAAAAGAATTCTTTTCCCATAATGTATATCCATTTTGAAGTTACTAGAGTTTTCTTCTCCAGAGTAGTTCTACCAAGTTATAATTCTGTGCCAGCATGTGCCAGTATCCACCATTTCCCTGCTATAAGTAGACTAAACACTATATTGTAGCAATTTATCACAATTTCTCCAATTTGTTAGAGTAAATGTATATACTTAACTACCCTGTACTATTTCTTATTTCATTAGTTACTAGTACATCTAACTAGCTATCCATATTTCAGCTTAGCAAGCCCCTTTCATAAAACCCTGTGTGGGTTTTCAGCTCTTTTACACCTGAAGTGCTTAGTTTGTAAACATGAAAGAAACACTCTTTATGATATTGTTTCAAAGCAATCTCAATACTGCATTCCAGCTAACACAAACCACTGATTCTGCTAATGGTATGAAGTGCTATAGTAAGTCAGTACACACAGGCTTGGCAAACAGATAGCTTCCTTTCACAGTACTGTTGACAAATCTGCCCAATGGATGAGTTTACTCCTGAGTGACTCATTTTGCAGGAAATGCACGGCCACCTGGCTATGCTAGTAGTCAAGTGGCCTCCCAGAGAAGGAAAACTGGTCTCTTGCTAACCTTTCCCTTTTTACCTTTCTGAAAAGAAACCTGTCAAAAGATGTCATAAAACACACTACTTATGGTTATAGTACACTTGAAATGTGCCCAGGAACTTTAGAAAGACTCTTAGATTGAGAGTATGGAGTGGAAGCACACCACACATGGTAAGAACACTAACTCCAACTCAGACCAAACTGGGTTTGTTTCTGGGCTTCTGTGTTTACCATCTACATGACCAGAACAACTTACGTAACTTCTCTATACTTCATTTCCCCATCTGTAAAGTCAGGATAAAATTGCAACCTATCTTCTGGAGCTGAAATAAGTAGATTAACTGGTATATAGGTTCTGAGAATAATTTTCCTACTCATGTGTAAGGATTACATATTGTTTTCCAAAAGCTATCAATGGAACTATGTCACAGCATCCCTATCAGCACTGGGTGGTATTAATAAAACTAATTTTTAGGGCTTGGAAGACATAAAGTAAGAAGGCTAGTTTAATAAGTATTAAAAATATAAGACTGTTGAAATATAAGTTACTTTAGCTTTTCCCCATATACATATTAATAACTTAAGACTCTCTTTTCAGTGGCCTTGAGCTCTTTTAATTTTAGCTTCTCAAAAGTATTACAACTATTTTTTATTTTCATTTAGATTCTTTTGTTTGCTTTTATACCTTAGCAGTTAAACATATCTAATAAGATGCCATATTAACTGCAATCTTATTAACAAGAAAATTATCAACTGTCCTGTTAATAAACAATCATTTTAGAGGGCATCAGTGTACTTGCCTAATAATAAGGCCATGAAAATTCTCGGAATGGAGTAATAAATGTCTAAATACTTGGAATGAGTGGGAAATCCATAGGTATGTAAAGACAGAAGAAAGGGGAAGCAGAAATGAGCAATGTCTTCTCTCTGTTGGGACACAACAGCATGTGCCCCACATCATGACTTTAGCCTGCAGACAGTAGTCTAGGCAAAGTCTTTGCATGGGAAATTCCCCTGTCTGGTGGCAGCCTGCTCTGCTGATTATTCTTCAACTATCATCCCAGGATCTGCAGTCCTTTCCAGGGTCTTCTGACTCTCAAAGAGGCATGCCTGGTTCACTGTTTTGTTTTTATTACCAAGCAGGATTTGGAGGCATTTGTAATCCCAGATTTCGGAATTTACTCTCTACAGAGCAAGTATTTACTAGATTAACATTGAAAATACAAAAAGAAAGAAAGAAAGAAAGAAAGAAAGAAAGAAAGAAAGAAAGAAAGAAAGAAGGGAGGGGGGGAGGGAGGGAGGGAGGTAGGAGGGCAAGGAAGGATACTAAGAAGGAAAGAAAGAGTAGGGAAGGAGGAAGAAAGAAGGAAAAGAGGGAAGGGAGAAGAGGGAGAGAAGAGGGAGGGGGGAGGAATGGGAGGAGCAGGAAGGAAGGAAGGAAGGAAGGAAGGAAGTAGGAAGGAAGGAGTAGGAATGGGAGGGAGGGAGGGATGAGATGAGGAGAATAGGAGGGCCGATCATGGGATGCAGCTTGTTCAGTTGCCTATTACACACAAAGTCATCAGTTCTATCTTCAGGCATGAGGACATGGGGCTGGAATACCAGGAGATAAAGGAAGGAGTATCAGAAGTCCAAGTTCCCTGGATACCTAGTAAGTGCTAGGTAGCTTTGGTTACAGTAGATCCTGACTCAAAACAAGGGTAAATAAATTCGGGGCTGGAGAGATGGCTCAGTGATGAAGAGTGCCGGCTGCTCTTGAAGAGCACCAGGCTTTGATTCGCGGCACCCACATGGTGGATAACAACCAGTAACTCCAGTTCCAGGGGATCTGACTCCCTCTTCTGACCTCTGTGGGCACTGCACAACACAGGTGCGCCTACCTACATGTAAGCAATACACTTATACATGTAAAATAAGAATATTTTTTAATATTTTATTTATTTATGTGTATGAATGTATTGTCTGCATGTAGGTTTGTGCACCTGTGTCGTGCAATGCCGCGGAGGTCAGAAGAGGGTGTCGGATTCCCCTGGAACTGGAGTTCTCCTGGAATTGGAGTTACAGACGGTTCTCAGCCACCATGTGGGTGCTGGGGATCGAACCCGGGTCCTTTGTAAGAGCAGTTGGCGCTCTTAACCGCTAGGCCATCTCTCCAGCCCCCACATAAAATATTTTTAAAATAATAATTTAATTAAATTAACATTTTAAATCCTTTTGAGCTTGTTTCAAAATATAGGGGTGAAAAGAAGTGTAATATTTGTACTCCCACCCAGGTCCAGGAACCAAACAGTGACTGTGTTACCTTTTTAAGTTTTATTTATTTATTTATTTATTTATTTATTTATTTATTTATTTTTGCCACATGTCTTGCTATGTGGCCTGGTATGGCTTAGAACTTACTATGTAGTCCAGGCTGTCTTTGAACTCACAGATATCCTGCTGCTTCTGCCTCTTAAATGGCGAGATCCTAAGTGTACACCACCACACACAGTGGGTTAGGTTCTCTTAGATAACTTTTCTCCACCTGGACCTCAGTGTCCTTATTTGGTAAAAACAAGAGTTAGCATTAAACTAGAAGTAATTATCAATCAGGATACTATATAGTTATAGATTGAAAATGTGTCAAAATATTGTGTTACAGTGTACAGTTCATTGGGTTTCATGCACATAAATATTGGTTCTTCAGCTTGAACCCAGGAACTAGTCAAGCATTTCTACCAACCTTGGTTATCTTTTTTTTTAAGTACTGTGTCTAGTCTCATAAAGATTGAATTATAGTATAAATAATCATCAACCTTTAAATGGGTTCAAGTGCATTGGTTTAATTTGAATTTACTCAGTCCTTATAATCCTCAGTACAATACAGTTCATAATTATAAATGCATCATTAAGAAATGCCAGGCAATTGAAAGAAAGAGGGAGAAAAGGAGAGACTTCCTTTTTCCTTGAATGTATATCCGTAAACAACTGAAATGTAGCTAGTCTGAGTGAAGATGAAAATATTGCTCATTGGATTTTGAAGATATGCAAAATGATGTAATATATCCCATTAAAAATTTCATACTGTCTACACACTGAAAGAATATTTATATATTAAATACACATTGAATTAGAGATGTTTTTATTTTGTTTGTTTGTTTTGTTTTTAAGACAGGGTCTCCCTATAGCCCTAGCTGGCCTGGAACTAACTATGTAGACCAGGCTGTCCTTGAACTCACAGAGATCCACCTGCCTCTGTCTCCCGAGAGCTGGGATTAAGGGTGTGCACCCACTACACACCTGACTTGAATTAGAGATGTTTTTAAATCATTTTAAAACTTTATTTTTATTTCTTAGTATGTGGCTACAAATAAATTGAAACTCACTCATGTAGCTCAAACTATATTTCTATTGGATGATGTTTCTCACGGAGTCTGGACTTGGTTAGAGAACAATGCAGCAGATGAAACAAACAGTGGAAGTGGAGAGATTATCTATTATCTATGTATTAAATGCTTTTTCCTTCTTCCAGCAAACTGAGTCTCTACTGATTTTCAAAATGTTCCATATGCTCTCTTAAAGGAAGAAGGCTTCATAAAGAAGTTTGAACCTAAGTCTGGCTGGCTGACTTTTCTAGAAGTCATGAGACAGATCTGGGAATTGTTTTTCCTCCTGAAGCAACACTATTGACAAGAGAGAACCGTTGCTCCTGTGAGGACTGTTACCAACACTTACTACTTCTATATTCAAACAAACAATTTTTGTGACAGCTTCGATTTCCAGAGTTTAGAGATTATGTTTTGTTTCTACTTTAATAAATAAATTGTAGGTATGTGTTTCCCTATGTGATTAGTATTTTAAGTTTTTTAGTCTTCTTGGAGCTTAAAAAAAACCTCTACAGGAAACAGGTATTGAAGTCTGGGTTGATGATGATATCCAGGAAGGTAGTTAGTGTCTTTCCTGCCTACCCCATACCACACTCTTCTTTAAGAGTGTGCCCATTATCTGTGTCAGTACGGTAGGCAGAATGGAGCCTAAATTCTGCCTCCTACCTCCTGGGCCCAGAGACCCTGGCTGCATGCTGTTTCTTACTTTGTCCTCTCCCTAACCTTCACTCTGTGGCACTTTGTTTGGAGTTAATGAATGGAACAACTAGATAAGCAGTGCTGAGGCTCAGAAACCATAGACATGAAGGACTAAGAAGCAGTTTCTCTGATCTCCTGCCTTCCTGTCACTCACCCCTTATTCTCTCCCTAGGAAAAACATAAAAAATAAAATTCACCTTCTCTAAGTCAAGTCATAGAAACATGAGCTCCCTTCTCTCCCTCAAACCTGGTATTAAACCTTATTCCAACTCTGTTCCACTTTTCAGTGCAAAAGTTGGACATAAAGAAATTCTTTGACTTAGCCTGCTTGCTTATAAGTGATAAGACCCCACCTGAGGAGGGGCCCTGCCCCATATCTGCAAATAAGAAATACTGCACAGAAAGACCAAGAAGCATATGGACACTAGGTCTTTCAGGATGTTTCCCATGAGTCTGTTACTATTAGATCACACCCTTTTGGGTTAATCAAAGAACACCTGGCTATGTGTTCTTTGTTGAAGCTAGGCACCAAGATGACTATACATGCCTGATTCTTTGTTCTTCACCCTAAACCCTCCTGTGTCAGGTGAAACTAGGACCAAATATATTTGCCATGTTTTCCTTTTCTTATTGTCAGATGAAGATGCATATGATTAATCCGCCATTCTAAAAGGCAGGAAAGGATCATGTCCCTTTCTGCTCTGACAGCAGGAAACTCTGGAGTTGTCTGAACAAAAATACTTAGAAGACTGAATGTCAAGCCACCATTAAACATGATTTTTTGTGTGAGGAAAAACCGTTTTGTCAAGTCAGTGTTGCACTTCTTAAATTATCAGGTTTGGTGGCAATATGGAAACCCTCTACTTGCATTATACTTCCCACTAGGCTACCGATAAACATAAGAAAGAAACCAGAGCCCCTCTTTCCAATGCCATGTGGACCCTTCACAAGGGATTTCAGTTATTAACATTGCTGATGAGATGTGATTCCCAACTGAGGGAAATAAAGATGTAAGTCAACGAGGAAGTGTTTATGGCCCAGGCAGCTTTGGTTTATCATGAAATCACATTTGATATTCAAATATTTGTACCACTAGGAGCTTGTGTCTACTAGGGACAGATCTAGAGTCCACCTTTTTTTTTTTTTAACTTCTTCCTTCTAAGTGTCTCTTCTATTCCCTGGGTATTTTTTTTTTTATTCTTTGTGTTTGTTTTAGTGGTGGGTAGGGTACAAGGTCTCATGTAGCCTAGACCGGCCTCAAACTTGCTATGTAGGGGGCAAGAGAAATGACTCAGAAGTTAAGAGTGCTTACTGCTTTCCCAAAAAAGCATGCATTTGGTTCCCAATACCCACATTATCAACCATCCTAAACTCCAGTTCCAGGACTGGATGCCCTCTTCTGGCCTCAAAAGGCACTGCACAACACAGGTGCACTTACATGTACGAAAAACACTCATACACATAAAATTAAAAGAAAACTTGCTGTATAGTCAAAGATAACTTTGCTTTCCTGATTCTTCTGCCCCCTCTTTCCAAGTGACAGGATTACAGGCATGTACCCACAGGCCTATTTTTTGTTTGTTTTTGTTTTGCGTGTGTGTGTGTGTGTGTGTGTGTGTGTGTGTGTATCAGAACTACCTGTGGGGATGAATACTCAGAAATGGATATAAGAGGAAATGTGTGTACTACTACCTAGAACACATTTACGTAAGAAACCACAAAATCTGGCTTCATAACGCAACCACCCCTTTAGCAATGTGACACATAAATGTTGACACTTTTATTTTAGTCCGTGACCTGGACTTTTACTCTGTACCTCACTGTGTGTTTTATTTACTTTTAGAAGGAAAATGCTTTTATGACCTTCAATTCTTACATCATTACATATATAAAACTTTTGAAACGAATAGTGGACCTAAATATAGTAAGCAAAGATTGCCTAAAACACACACAAAAAAGAAGGAAACCAGAAAAAGGAAACCTGAACCAGAAAAGGAAAATGATATCATTTAGATCTCATCAAAATTTCAACATTCTACTCTTAACAAGACACCATTAAAAATTAAAACATTTACCTGCAAATTTCATGATGTCACCTTTCTTTACCGCTGCATAGAACTCCATTGTGTAGATGTACCACATTTTTCTCTATCCACTCGTCAGTTGAGGGGCATTTTGGTTAGTTCCAGCACTTCGCTATTGTGAAGAGACCTGCAATGAACATGGCTGTACATGTATCTCTGTGGTATGAAGAGTCTGGTGGATATATTCCCAGAAGTGGTATGGCTGGGTCTGGTGGTAGGCTCATTTTGAGTCTTTTAAGGGTTCTCCATACTGCTTTCCATAGGGTTGTACAAGTTTGCATTCCCACCAGCAGTGGATGAGTGTTCCCCTTTCCCCACACCCTGGAAGAAATTATCTTAAGTGAAGTAACACAGTCCCAGGAAAACAAACTATGAACGGTATCCCTCATCTTGGATGCTAGCACCAATAACCCAGTTGTAAATATTCCATGTGGGGAATGATGCATATTGGAAAGAACAACAACAACAGAAAAGACTGCAACAAGAACTGACAGAAACAGTGAATCTGGTGGGGTAGGAGGGTTGGGAGGGGGACATGGGTCTACATTAGATTAAGGTATAGTTAATTGATGTGAGTTTAACAGGTATCCAAATTTGCCCAAACTTTGTCTACATATTATATGGTATTCTAGGTCTTAGTAAAAGTAAAGACTTCTACATTAAACAACATTGGTTAAAAGCTTTTAATAAAAAATGTTGTAGAGATCCTTGGTGTCTTTGGTTAGGTTTGTTCCTAGGTATTTTATTGTTTTTGAGGCTATTTTAACTTGGAAGGTCTTTAGGTGCAGGTTTTGGTGAAAATGGTAATACAATTGAACTAATTGGGAATATAAAATGTTAATTGTTTTATTTATAATTCGTATTGGGGGGCTGGAGAGATGGCTTGGCGGTTGGGAGCGCCGACCGCTCTTACAGAGGACCCGGGTTCGATCCCCAGCACCCACATGCCGTCTGAAACTCCAATTCCAGGAGAACTCCAGTTCCAGGGGAATCCGAGACCCTCTTCTGACCTCCGTGGCATTGCACGACACGGGTGCACAGACCTGCATGCAGACAGTACATTGATACACATACAGAAAAAAAAAAAAGATAATTCATATTGGGTTAAGGTACACAAATGGCCTCTATATTTTTCTGAATTATACAACATCACATTATAACACTTTCTTTTACTCATAGGACAATTTAAAGGCACTAAGCTTAAATTTCCTTCCCAAATAAGTAGCATACAGTCAATGAGAAACAGTTTGTGTAAATTTAATGAAAGCTTATGCCTTGGCTCCTGTTCATGGGTATGTGTAATACAACTTAGGCATCTATAGGTCAAAACATAAAAACCTAAAAAAAAAAAAGAGGGAGGTGGGAGGTGGGGTAGTATCCTTTCTGGGATACAAATGGAAAACTCTGTGTTCCAATCCTATTGATAAATTTTCAATTTTTCTGATCTTGAAACTAACAATGGGAGAATTTTATGTTCCCACAGGTAAAAATCACCAATCTAAATGCCTGAAAACATACAACTTATGGCTATGCAGGATGACTGGGAAATGCCAGCACAGAGGTTGACCCATCTGAACATTAAAGAAAGAGGGACCTCAGACTGCCTGAGTCACAGACACTGAGAATCTCTCTGAATATGATTGAGGTTAACTGTTTATAATGGGCCCTAATGAAATTTACCTTCCAGATACTGAGAAACCTTCCTACCTCTCCCCTTTATAGGAAAAAGAAAAACATGATGGTAATGAAACCACTTCCTAACTGTAAATTAGAGCCAATTGTTACAGTGGTAATTTCCTATAAAACAGGCATAACTACCCTTTTTTAATTGACTGATAGGCATAGGAACTGTGAAAGGATAATTCTCTATCTAGAGCCAAATTCAATAGTAAAGTGTTTATAAGCTGTGTAATTAAGCAAAATATATTACAACAGGAAAGCTCTGACATCAGCAATGAATTATTCTGCCTAGGAGATGTCGGCTAGGGGATTCAAACCCACTCCCCCAAATTATAAAGGCCTTTTGCCTATAAGTGGGATATATGCAAGGAGAAAGGCAGTAAGTCCCTGTTGTTGAAGACCTGGTGTGAGCATGGAAAAATGTTATGAGACGTCACTTGCTAGCATACAACTGGCCTCTGAAATGCCAGAGAGTGTTACCAAAGGCCACTAAAGCAATACAGCAAAATATTGGTCTCCCTGAGACAAGCAAGACTCCTCCATCAATATCAGCTACACCTCAACAGCCTGGAGATACTGTGCAACAGTGGCAGCCAAGTGTCTATATATATCCCAAATCTAATTGGCTATTAGCTCTCTCCTTGGAGGAATAACTCACAGTGGATGCCACAAGCTTATGTCCTCTAGTGGTTAGGAGATGTTATAAGCCACAATAAAAAATGTAATACATTTAAGCTAAGTGGAAATATAAATTGTAGTCCACATCTGCTTCACTTATAATTTGTATAACAACAACTTTGGGTTAATGGATACAAATATTCTCTACAATGTTTGTGTTGTACAGTATCAACTTGTAACATTTTCTTCTACCAGTAGGATAATTTAACTAAAGGAATTAAGTTAGCTTCCCAGATTAACAACATACAGGAAATGATAAACTGCTTGAGTAAGTTTAATGCAGAAAAGGTGTCCCAGCTAAACATTAAAAGGAAGAAAAGCTTCAGACTGCTATGGGCATCAAACATGTCTGTGGATCCTAACTGTAAAAACTATTTATAATGTGTCCTAATGAACTTTACCTTTCAGGTGCTGCAAAGTTTTAATATATAAGAGACTTCTTTACCTCCCTTTCATAGAACAAAGAAAAACATGATAGTAATGAAGTCATTCCCTAAATGTAAATTAGAGTTGACTGTTATAGAGGTAATCTCTTATAAAAGCGATATAGTTGCCTTCTTTAATTGACTGATAGTCATAGGAACTGTGAAAGGATAATTCTCCATTCAGAGCCAAATATAATACTAAAGTCTATATAAGCTGGGTAATTGAGTAAAATATATTAATACAGGAGAGCTCTGTTATCAGAAATGGATTATTCAGCCAAGGAGATGTTGGCTAGGGGATCCAAGCACCCCAAAAGATAAAGGCTTTTTACCCCAAAACTGGGATTTTTCGGGTAAAAAGCCTTTAGCTGCAAGAAGAGAGGCAGTAAGGCCCTGCTGTCGAAGACCAGGTGTAAGCATGGGAAAGATATATCGAGACCACACCTGCAAGTGTACAGATGACCTCTGGAATGCCAGAGAGTGTTACCAAAGGCCACTAAATCAACAGAGCAAATATTGGTCTCCTTGAGTCAAGCAAGACTCCTCTGTCAGCATCAGCTACACCTCACCTGCCTGGAAATACTGTGCAGCAGTGGCAGCCATATGTCTGTATATCCCAAGTCTAATTGACTATTAGCTCTCTCCTTGGAGGAATAGTTCAGGGCTGATGCCACAAGCTTAAGTCCTCCAGAGGTTAGGAGATGTTATAAGCCACAGTAAGACCTTGTCAGCTTTTACAGAAAAGCTATAGTCCATGGATTAGCATACCATCAAAACATATGTATCTATACCAATGTAAACTCCCATAATAATTAGTACTGTTTAAATGTATATCTAACTGTGCTTCATCAGTAGGAGTAAAAGGTTATTTCAGGATAAACTACCAACCCATGAAAGGAAACAGCCTGAACAGAACAGAGTCCAAAATGACATCTCCAAAGAAAGTAGACTGTTCGGCTTCTCACCCACTTGTGTCCCTTTTCTAAAGCCTAGGGAACAATCTGCAGAAAAGGGGGCGTGGTAGAATGTAAGGGCTGTAATTGGGGTGAACTACGAAACTACAGAAACATAGACTGGACTCTTATTTGATCAAAATGATAGTACATATAAGCTCCCCCAGCTGGACAATAGGGGCCTTGGGTTGTATAAGTTTGGGCATAGCTACTTGCAAATTGGTTTTACATGAAGTATGCCTGTATTCATTACTTATGACCTATTATTTTAAAAAAGATTTAAAAATATATATAAAAATTGAAAAAAAATGAAAAAAAAAAAAGAATTAAAACAAACGAAAGAGCTGAGAGTGGTGGCAACATCTGTAATCCCAGAACTCTAAAAGCTGAGGCAGTTCTGTGGGTTCTAGGTTAGTCTTGGCTACAGAGTGGCACAGTATGAGCCTTTTTCAATAAAAACAACAACAACAAATAATCCCAGTAAGTGGTGGCACACATCTCCAATCCCAGCATTCCGAATGCCTGCAGTTTCACGACCAGACTGAGCTGCCCAAGACCTTGCTTCACCGAGGTTTATGGTTTGAGTACGAAATGAGCCCCACCCCCAGCCTCGTGTGTTAAACACTTAGTCTTCAGCTGATGGCACTGTTCTAGGATGCTTTGGCACATCTGAGACCATGGCCTGTGGGAAGATACTGTTTGAATTAGGGGCTAGTTCTCAGCTAGCATCCCTCAGGGCATAATGTGGCAGTCACGGGTTTCCTCTGACCCCACCCTAAGAAGGAACAATGTGGCCCAGGCACATGACAGGCAGAGCAGCAGTATACAGTGGTGTGAGACTGGGGGTCTGTGACTGGCTCTGGGAGATGATGTCATTTTGCTTATAAAAGTGACTTGCAGGGGCTGGAGAGATGGCCTACTGCTCTTGTTCGATCCCCAGCACCCACGTGGCGGCTGAGAACCGTCTGAAAGTCCAATCCCAGGAACTTCAGTTCCAGGGGAATCCGACACCCTCTTCTGACCTCCACGGCATTGCACAACACGGGTACATAAACCTACATGCAGAGAGTACATTCATACAAATAAATAAATTAATTAATTAATTAACAAAAAAACTCTTTAAAAAGTGACTTGCAGCAGGCAATAAATCAAATTCTCCATTACCATCATTACACAAAATTTCCAGTCCATTATTTTGCACATATATAGGCTGAAGTAGGCTTGGATTTTGAGTGTAAAGTTGGATGGTAGAGTGGGGTTGGATGGAGACCAATCAGGTCACCAAACTATGGAGTGAATTATGAGTGGGTATAGGCTGAAGATAGACCATCAGCCATCAGCCTAAAATTCCTGTCCCGGGACCAGCAGTCTTTGGGCAGGTGGGAAAGCACAGCCAGATGGGAAATCTTCCATTTTCCCAGAGGTACTGAATTGGAAGTACCTCTCAGGTTGGGTTATGAAAGTGACCAACTGACTTCTGTGCCAAGGGGTCAGTTCTCCACAGTGACAACAGGCAGCCACTGTGCTGACTGTGCTATACCTGCTCACAGTAGGAGAAGTCTCCTACAATGGCCCATGTAGCAGTGGATCACTGGGAGCAGCGGAGTGGAGGTGATATCTGGTGCTGGTTCTCCTCAGTGGAGTGGAGGTGATATCTGGTGCTGGTCTCCTCAATTCTCCTCAACAGAATTTTCAATAACCTCACAGCTGGTTTTTGCATAGACCTTTGTTCCCATGGTGCTTGGGCTGCGGCTTTATTGGTAGAATGTTTCCCTGGCATGCACACAGCCGCTTTTCAACCCCGAGCTCCATACAAAATGAATGTGATAGCACATATGTCTATTCCTAGCACTCAGGATGTAGAGGGGAAGATCAGAAGTTCACGATCATCCTCAGCTATACAGGGAGTTTGAGACCAGCCTGGGCTCTGTGAGAACCTGTCTCAAAACAGATAAACAAATAAGTAAATAGCCACATTGTGTTAGATCTCCACACACAACTCTCCAGCAGTTTCTATTTCAGCCAATAAAACTTGTTCTTACAAGGCTCCTACATTGGCCTATGGGTAAACTTTTCAGGCTCTGTCTCCTCTACAGACAGCTGCCTCAGTGTCAAGCCCAACATCACCCCACAACATTTGAAAACTTGGACATTACAAAGTCTTCCTATCTTTATTTCTTCCAGAGATTAAAAAAGGGGACTTTATGATTTCGACAAAGGGGCCACGAACACACACTTGAGGAAAGACAGCATCTTCAACAAATGGTGCTGGTAAAAACTGAATCTCCACATGTAGTAGAATAAAATTAGACTCTTAGCTATCACCCTGCAAAAAGTCAACTCCAAATGGATCCAAGACTTCAATGTGAAACCTGAAATTCTGAAACTGTTAAAAGAAAACATAGACACTACAAGGTACAGGTGCAGGCAAAGGACTTTCTAAATCAGACTTTAGTAGCTCAGAAACAAAGGTACACAACTGACAAGTGGGAGCTCATTAAACTAAAAAGCTTCTCTACAGCAAAGGAAACAACCAAGTCAGTGAAGAGGAAACCCACAGAGTAGGAGAAAATCTTCACCAGCTATGCTTCTGACAAAGGATTAATGTCCAGTATATACCAAGAACTCAAAAAATAATCAAGGAAAGAAATGACCCAATTAAAAGTTGGGCTATCGGGCTGGAGAGATGGCCTAGCGGTTAAGAGCGCCGACTGCTCTTACAGAGGACCCGGGTTCGATCCCCAGCACCCACATGGCAGCCGAGAACCATCTGAAACTCCAATTCCAGGAGAACTCCAGTTCCAGTGGAATCCGACACCCTCTTCTGACCTCCGCAGCATTGCACGACACGGGTGCACAAACCTGCATGCAGACAATACATTCATACACATACAGAAAATAAATAAAAAATTAAAAAAATACTTTAAAAAAAAGTTGGGCTATGGATCTGAGCAGAAAGTTCTCAAAAGAAGAAATAACAATAGCTAAGAAAGACCTTAAAAATGTTCAACGTCCTTAGTAATTAGGGAAGCTCAAATCAAAACTCTTTAATATTTCATCTTACCCCCAGTCAGAATGGATAAGAGGAAGAGAACAAATGACACCAAATGCTGGGAGGATGTGGGGAGGGGGAGTGTCCAGTGCTGGTGCAATTGCTAAGTGGTACAATCAAGAGAGAAAGGGAGAGTGTGGGGGTACTTTAACTGGGGAGCAGAGGAGATGGTTAGAAAGGGAGAGTGTGGGGGTACTTTAACTGGGCAGGGAGAGGGGACTTTAGAAAGGGAGAGTGGGGAGGTACTTTAACTGGGCAGGGAGAGGGGACGTTAGAAAGGGAGAGTGTGGGGGTACTTTAACTGGGGAGCAGAGGGGATGGTTAGAAAGGGGGAGTGGGGGGTACTTTAACTGGGCAGGGAGAAGGGACGTTAGAAAGGGAAAGTGTGGGGGTACTTTAACTGGGGAGAGGGGATGTTAGAAAGGGAGAGTGTGGGGGTACTTTAACTGGGGACCGAGAGGGGATGTTAGAAAGGGAGAGTGTGGGGGTACTTTAACTGGGGAGCAAAAGGGGACGTTAGAAAGGGAGAGATCGGAGAGATAAATAATGCTTAAGTGGTATGAGAAGTCAAAGGAAGATGTACTATCTCAAAATCTTACTGAAAAAAATATATATGGTATCTATATACCAGTGCAATTATACAGCTGAATGTTATATAAGAAGAAACACAGTGCCATACAGGAGAAACCTCCCTTCAACTTGATGGTCAGGACATTCAAAGAGACTCCCAAAATGACACCAGGTATTGCCACAACCCCTGGTTACCTCTCAGAACTTGAAGGTAAGACCCTACTGCTGAAGCAGAGCATACTTCAGACACAGGACCTGGAGCCATGGACCTGGAACTGACCTGGAAAACTTCTCCCTGAAGACCAGCTCCCATAGTTTCAGAGGATACTGTGCGAGCTGCTAAAGGAGAAAATCAATCAATGGTCCAACCCCAGATTTAAAGTCCAATAACCACAACAATACTCAGCACAGCAAACTATATTGGTGAAGTAGTGGCACTTTTATCTTGGGGGTAATCAACAGCTCTCTAACTGGACTTCAATCCTGCTCAATGGGAGGAACTCATGGGAGATACTGTAAACATAGCTAAATATACATGGCTGGAGAGATCATAGATCCTTAGAGAAAATCCTATGTCTGTCACGTCCCCAGACAAATGTAATTTCTTACCATATACTAAATATTGATCATTATATTTACAGACAAGTATACCTGTCACCAACTGTTCTGGATAGCTTTAGTGTCAACTTGACACACCTGGGTTGAGGGAGCCTCAATTGGGGAATTGGCACCATTGGACTGGCCTGTGGCCACATCTGTGGAGTATTGTCTTGATTGTTGAGCAATGTGGGAGGGCCCAGCCCACTATGGGTGGTGCCACCCCTGGGCAGGTTGCTGTGTACAGTATAAGAAAGCAGGCTGGGCATGGTCTGGGAGAGCAAGCCAGTAAGCAGCATTCCTCCATGGCCTGTGCTTCAGCTCCTGCCTCCAGGTTCCTGCCCTGAGTTCCTACCTTGAGTTCCTACCTTGGGCTCCCTGAGTGATGAACTGTGACCCAGGAGATGTGAGCTGAATAAACCCTTTCCTCCCCAAGTTGGGCCACTGTGTTTTGTCACAGCAATAGAAAAGCAAACCAGAATACCAACCATCAAAGAAAATACTTTTTGTAACGTATAGAGACTATGTGATGGTTCCACAACTGGTCAAACACAGAGAATAGATGTCTGTGAAATGCCCAGCCCTAAGTGACACATCTATGATAGCACCTCTGCACTTAAGCATCAGGGAACGCAGCAGACCATGGAGTAGTGAGGATATTAATGCATCTCTCTACTCTCACCAGGAACCACCAGAGGGAGCAAGAACTGACTGACCAAAATGTAGAGAATAGGTGACTTCGGAGTGAGTGTCCCTGGATAGAACTTCTATATTAAACCTCAGCCACCCAGGGTTCAGAGACTATTGCAGCCAGGTGTGGTGGCACACGCCTTTAATCCTAGCACTCGGGAGGCAGAGGCAGGCGGGTCTTTGTAAGTTCAAGGCCAGCCTGGTCTACAGAGTGAGTTCCAGGACAGCTGGGGCTACAGGGAGACCCTGTCTCAAAAAGACCAAAACAAACAAACAAACAAACAAACAAAAAAAACCCAAAACAAACAGAGATCATTGCAGAAGAGAGGGCAGGAAGATTGTAAGAGCCCAGAAGTAATGGATGGCCACAAGGAAACAGGCTTCATATGAATTTACAGTAATGATGATGGCATGCGCAAGACCCATGCAAGCTCAATCCAGACAAAAACACAGAATAGAACTGGGGAATTGGGTGGGGACCCCAACCTTAGGTGAGGAACTACGGGAGTATGATCACTGCTGGATGATGTAGTTGGTCTTTTTGGTGGGGAGTAAAGATAGTAACTTGACCAGGCTTCATTGGAGGAACTCACATCCAGGGAAATCTGGACACACAGTCTTGACTTGATAGGCCTTAGCATGTATGACAGGATGCATGAGGTCTGATGGGGGGAGAGGAGCTATGAAGGGTAGAAATTGGGAAAGGGCTCTGAATATGATTAAGATGCATTATATGGCTGTAAAGATGGCTCAGAGTTAAGAATATTGGCTGTTCATGCAGAGAACCTTGGGTTCCATTCCCAGCACCCACATGGCAGTTAACAACCATCTAGAATTCCAGTTCCAGGAGATCCAATGCCCTTGTCTCATCTCTGAAGACACTGGACCACATTGGGTGCACTTCCATACATTCATACACACAAAATAAAATAAAAAAACAAAGATGTATGAAATGCAGAATATATATATATATATATATGTGTGTGTGTGTGTGTGTGTGTGTGTGTGTGTAAAAGATTTCAGAGGATTGAACATATTGAGGAAACAGGGATATCAGTGACTCTATTATGAGTCTCACCCGTAAGTTCACAGAGCTCTCTGGAGATTCAGAACCCTAAAGAGCTTCATATATAAGGTTGCATGTATCAATAATTTCCATCCTTGATGAAAATGTATAGTATGGAGTAGAAATGGTATTGTCAAAGATTGGGACTATATTAATAAAAGGCTTTTCCCCAGGAAAATAAAAGCTTTGCATGACTGGAAAAAGCTACCTACTATTTTTTCAGTACTGGTGATCAAACCAAGGGCTTTGCTCAGGTCAGGTAGGCACTCTACTCCTAGGCTATGCCGCTGGATTCTGTGTCTGTGCAATTGCTTGGCCATTAAATGTGCATGTAATCTCTCTCATAGACAAGCCCCGCCTCTTGCATTTGGCCTTCATGAACTCACTCAGCAGAGTGTGCCTCTCGGTCTTGAAGTGACTACCAAGTCATTGCTCTCTACCACTTTCTAGTCAATGTAATCATTCTTCATCTTTGGTCCCACTTGGGCATCTCTTGTGATGTGTTTGTACGATGGTAGAAAGCACTGCAGGAACAGACTGCACTGGAGCAGACAAATCATGCACTCACCCCTAGCAATCTCTCCTTTACTGTTACCTTTTAAATCCATGCATGTTAGCTGAAGATCAGGACCTCAAATAACCAGCAAAAGAGGGAAAAGAGAGAAAGAACAGGCAGAAAAGCAATAATATAGCCCCTATACATTAAGATTACAATTCCAAGTCCATAAATCATCCTAAAAATGGTCACAGTCACAAAAGGACATATATTTTTTTAAATTAGGCAAGCCAAGACGGGCTGGAGAGATGGCCTAGCAGTTAAGAGCGCTGACCGCTCTTACAGAAGACCTGGGTTCGATTCCTAGCACCCACATGGTGGCTGAGAACAGTCTGAAACTCAAATTCCAGGAGAACTCCAGTTCCAGGGGAATCCGACACCCTCTTTTGACCTCCGCGGCATTGCATGACATGGGTGCACAAACCTACATGCAGATAGTACATTCATACACATACAGAAATAAATAAAATTTAAAAAATTAGGCAAGCCAAGAGTAGTAATTTCATCATTCAATGAATTTTAAAAATTGCAAAAGTGGGGAACTGGTTCCGCAGTTAGGAGCACTGGCTTCTCTACCAGAGGACCCAGGTTGCATTCCCAGTGCCCACATATTGACTAACAACTATCTGTAAGTCCAGTTACAGGGGATTCAACAACCTCTGTTGGCCCCCATGGGTATTACACAACATGGGCACACTTCATAGATGCAGGCAGAACACCCATATACATACAAATAAATATAATTTTTTCTTAATTCCAAAACTGAAGCATGAAGATTTGCTACTCAGTTACTTTCAGGAATTCCAGGGGCAGATTGTTTTGACTTCCCTCTTTAGGTGCAAAATGAGACATAAAAACAATTACATTAATTCAAAGTGCACTCAGATTAAATTGTCATGAGTTTTAAAAAGTCTGGTTAGTTAGAATTTTCTCTAAGGGGCACCCAGATAGTAGAAAACTAATATTTCCCATGATTACATAAATTACAGTAGAGATCTCTCAACCTGTTTTCATGGTTATACAAATTACAGTAGCCATCTCCAAGCACCCTTGATCCTCTGTGCACCTTATAAGTCTTCCCTACTCACTACCAATGCAAAATTACAGAATTCAGCTCTCCCTGTTGCACAAGTAGCTACCCCAGAAGTTCAGGAAAATTCAGAGTTGCTCACAAAAGCATGACCTGCCCCAAATAAGACCCATCTGACAAAGATCAGATACCCAAATAATTCATACTACCCTAGATTGCAGGTAATCCTGAGGACCTGTGGTTAGTTAACAGATGCTGGGTGGGGAGTCATTTTCTTCAGTGGTAAAGCCATTGGTAAGTGGCCCATGTTCCTATAAGTAACCCTTACTTAAACTCATTGGTGCATAAAAAGCAGATACCAAACTAAACAAAGCAAAAAAAGTGAGACATGAAAATTCAAATAGACTGTTAAAAAGAAGAGGGGGACAAGAGAAGGTAATTGGGGATAAAGATGAATAAAATACACTATATCTATGAAAACGTTATCACGAAATCCAGTATTATGTACAACTAACATACGTTAAGAAGAGTCCAAAAGACATGGCCTATGAAACAAACAGAAGCCATCCAGATGCTCAAAAAATCTGCCATGGTTCAAAACAGCTCAAAACATGAAAAACCTAGACTTACTTTCAGAGGAATTTCAGAAATACAAATAAATTCATAGAGTCCAAACAATTCAAAAGAGCCCTCAAGCCTATAAGGGAGAGGAAGGGCAAAGCCCTAAGTGCATTGGTTGGGAAGAATTTCCCAAGTCAGGTTTCAGGGCCCAAAGGTCCAAATACTTGTTTGTCTATCTCACCAACAGTGGTAGAACGAGGCTGATACCACACAAAGAGGAAGACGGAACACATCTCAGGAATAGCAGTGATCCCAGGAGCTGCCAGAGAAAATCCAGTCTTTCCTGTCCACCCTGGGGTTTGACTTGCTCTGAGAGGCACATGCCAAATGCACTTCTCTTTCCCTCGGTTCATCTTTGACAAAGTTATAACCATAGATTTTAGAACAAAAATCTTGTTTCTGGTAACACCTATAGGGTAAGTTCAAATCCTTATCCCAATACAGCAATTCAAGAGGTGAAGAGTTGTGGAAGGAGGTGAGATTTATTCAGTATGGCTGCATTGGGAAGAAGGACAGAAAAAGGAGTCCAGTGCCACCAGGCCCATAATCTCCATGTCTTAGGGCTTGTTTTCTTTACTAGCTTTGTGTTTGTCATGTGTGCACATATGTTCGGGTGCATTTGCATGTGTACCCATGTGCATAGAGGCCAGAAGAATACTTAGGTGTTGATCTTCAGGTTCTGTCCACTTTGCTTTTTGAGACAGAGTATCTGACTGCCTTGTGACTGACCAGGGAGCCTCGGGAGTCTGCCTGTGTCTGCCTCCCCAGTGCTGGGATTACAAGGACATGTCACCATGCTGAAGCCATTCTGGCGATCTCTCAGCTCCTCTTGCTTGCACAGCTTGTATTTTGTCAACTGAGCTATCTCTCCAGCTCCCCCACACACACTTTGAAAGTGAAACTCATGCAATTTTCATAACACCTTGTAGAATTTTAACTTCTAGTGAGCAATTATTTAAAAGGTTAAGAACTTTATCTATTGAAAAATTAACTCGTGTGTATGTGCACGAGAATGCATGTGAGAATTCAGAGGTCGATGTTGGATGTTTTGCTTTATCATTCTTTAGCTTATTTTTTTGAGATACCTTAACTCTGAATCTGGAGAGTTCTGGTTTGGCAAGAGTAGCTTGCCAGCTAACTCTAGGGATCCCCACTGCTTTTCACTTGCTTTTTCATGGGTGCTGGGGATTGAAATTCAAGTCTTTATTCTGGTGTAGCACACCACCACTGGCCCTCCGGTGCAGGAAGGGACCTCTCCACCCCTGCAGCCCTCCCGATCCGGGTCATAGACCTGGGCGGGGCGGCGCAGCCGGAAACAGGGCGGAGCGGAGTACACTGGACGGCGGGTGTGCGGGGCAGGTGATGGCCGCGGCGGCAGTGAGCAGCGCCAAGCGGAGCCTGCGCGCCAAGCTGAAGCAGCGTCTACGGGCTTTGAGCGCCGAGGAGCGGTGGCGCCAGTCCCAGGTCCTCACAAAGAAGGTGCGGGAAGCACGGGTGGGACAGCTAGAGATCCGGCCGTGGAGTTTGCGCATGCGCAGTCAGCCCCGCGCATGTAAGATCACTGGGTGCGCACGTAGCCAGCGCGTGGGTCTGTACTTTATACCTGCGTTCTGCAGGCTGGGGGATGTCTATCCCATTGGATTGTAGGGGTGAAAAAGGGGATTGTTGCCCATAGAGACAGAGACAGAGAGACTGAATTGTGGTGTAGTCATATGGTAAACTCTAGATGTGCAGCACATAGCCTGGGGGAGGGAGAATTAGTGACATGCTTTGAGGTGGTATGGTGTCTGCAGAGCCTGAGCGTGACAGGTGCCATATCATACTGGGGCATCTCATAGCCAGGAGCTTGACCACTATTTTAAAACCTGTCACAGCCCTTATGAGCCCATGTGAGAGTTAAAGCGATGTGTAAAGGGGGTGATTCGATATTTTGCGTACAAGAGTTCTTCTGTTTTGAGATGGCTTCACTATGTAGCCCGGGCTAGCCTTAGAATCAAAGTTCTGCAGTTTCAGATTACAGGTTTGTACCGCTAGGTCCAGCTGTTTGAAATGTATTTTTGATATGTCTTTCCGGGGAAAGGGGAGAGAAGCAGGAGGGGGAGGGGGAGGGGGAGGGGGAGGTGGGAAAATGAAAGCATTCAGGGTCTTCTGTGATATTAAGGTGAGAGTAAATACAGATGGAAACCAGAGGATTAATGATGAAAACGGGGTGAAAAGGAGGTAAGTGAGAGAGGCTTGGCAGCTTATTGAATGGAGGTTAGAGAATGCTAGAAGGACAGCAGCCACCTATGAGTCTAATGTTTAGAGCTTGGGCTGATGGTATTCAACATTAGTAAACATAAGGACTGTTGAGCTTGGAGCAGATTGTGGAAGACCCTGGGGGGGGGGGATACAGATGAGGTCAGTTTGGGTTCTCTGGTCATTTTTTTAAACAAGTTCTCACTATGTTGTCTGTGGAGAATTACAGTTAATAAACTCCAGGTAGGAATAGTGAGCTAATATAGAGGCAGACATATGACTGTGATATAATGACAACTAAGAGCTAGCCTCTGAGGGAGAAAGAAAAAGAGAAGCCGACTCATGATCCTCAGGAACAATGCATTAGGTTGCATACTCAGACAATGAATTTGTTTCACAACTCTTAATCTATGGTATTCAGTGACATCTTTCTGCAAACTACCAAAACCACTTTTTTTTGTTTGTCTTTTGAGACAGGTTCTCACTGTGTAGCCCTGTGTGCTGGATAGCTTTAGTGTTAACTTCACATACGTGGGTTGAAGAAGTCACGATTGGGGAATTGCCTCCATTTGACTGGCCTGTGGCTATGCTCATAGGGCATTTTTTTGATGGTTGAGTGATGTGGGAGGGCCCAGCCCATTGTGGGTGGTATCACCCCTGGGCAGGTGGTCCTCTGTTTAAGAAAGCAGTTGGAGCCTGGGCAAGAGGAGCAGGCCATTAAGTGGCATTCCTCCATGGCCTGTGTTCAGCGCCTGCCTCCAGGTTCCTGTCTTGAGTTCCTACTTTGGGCTCCCTCGGTAATGACTTGGGAGATGTGAGCTAAATAAACCCTTTCCTCCCCAAGTTGTTTTTTTGTCAGAATGTTTTGTCACAGCAACTGAAAAAAAAAGTCCTCACAGCCACTGCCTTGGAGTTCCTGCCTCTGTGTTAAAGCTGTTTCCTGAGCTCATAGTCATCTTTCTTACATACTTTTCCTTCTCAGCTTACAACTTACTAGAGTATATCTTCAACTACATTTATTTTTCCTTTTTTTTTTTTTTTTTTTTTTTTTTTTTTTTTTTTTTTGAGACAGGGTCTCCTGTAGCTCCAGCTGTCCTGGAACTCATTATGTAGACCAGGCTGGCCTTGAACTTAGTCACAAAGATCCACCTGCCTCTGCCTCCCAAGTGCTGGGATCAAAGGTGTGCAGCAACCTGCCTGCTCAACTACATTATTTTAAAGATAGTATCTATACAGTTGGGTAAACTTTGTCATGTTTTGTACATTAAACTAGCCTCATGTTTGATAGATAATTTTGAATTCCAAAGTTTAAACTATTTCTCTTATGCTGCTCAATACCTGAGGTCTCCAGTCTAGAGAATGGCTTTATCTACCTATTATATCTTGATTATTACTGTTCCTTAGTGTCTTTCTGGAAATCTTGTTAATTGGATAATAAAACTTCTAGATTGACCTTGTATGCTTTGTTTAAGATTTGTCCTCATTTTTTCCTATTTTTCTTCTGCTGCAAGACTTTCTTCTAAATTGTTTTCATTTTGGTAATCATAGTTTCAAATTATTATTTCTTACATACCTAATTATATCCTCTTTCTAGAATTCTATTGATATTTTATAGATTCAATTATTATTTTAGCTTATCTGAGAAAACCAATTAGAATCTCCAAAATAGTCTCTATTTTATTGAATTATCTACTTCACATCAAGTTATTTGTTTTTCTCCTATTGTAACTTTTTTTAAAGAGCCATTTTGTATTTTGATTTTGCGAAGTGTTCGATAATCATTTATTGGATATGCATATTTGTATTTTCTCTGGGTACAGAAAATGAAACCCAGGACCTTGTGCATGGTAGTCAAGCCTGCCAATGAGTGACACTCCCAGACCTTATTGTCTATACATACTTATGAGTGAAAGCGCATTTGCTATAAAATTTCCTCTGATTTTTTTAAACACTGGTTGGAAATTTAAGCAAAGAATAGATTCCATATATGTCCTGTGTCCATGTTTTAGTGCTACTTTAGTTAAAAGTACTGTATTGTCTCATTCTCCCTCTGTTTGATAGGAATTAGTCAAATTTCTGCTTTATTGGCCTCACTGCTATGATGCATTTTTTTTCTCACTTATTTACAAATAGAAAGTAAATAGGATTTTAGGAAGGATGATAAAATGCTTAAGCATAGTCTCACACTGAAACTTACCTGGTGTTTCTTACTGCTTTTCGGCTCTTGATTTTCTACTTTCTGCTTTAAAGACACTAAGAAGACACTTTCTCATATAGTACCTGGGTGTTAAAGCTTCAGGCCTGCCCCAGATCTGAGTTTCAACTTTTCATTTGCTTGGCCTCTGCCAGGGCTCATGATGGCTTTTATAGCTTTTCAGAAGGCAGGAGCCAGCTTTCTTCTTGAGCCCTGGTTTGATATGCCAAGCTTTACTTTGCTTTCCCTTTGTGTTTGTATCCAAGATTAACTTGGCTTCTGCTGTACCTGTATCTTTCTGCTTGTCATATTCAAAAGCTGCTTTTGAATTATGCTGTTCTCCTTAGCTTGGAGGACAAGTGGGAACAGAAAAGGAATGTAGGGGGAAAAAAGGAGGTAAAGGGCCAACTTCTGAGTCTGGGTAAGTGCCCAAGATTTTTTATTTTTTTTTCAAGTTGAACTTTAGAGTACACATAGCATCAAAGTAACATAAATGAAACTTGTGATACCAAAAAAAAGCATCAAAATACAGTGATACTTTAACATGGAAATTCCATTTTTTCTCCAACTTGTATTGCATATATATATACATATATACATACACATATCACCTGAGTTGGAAGATTTTCTTTTTTTTTTTTTTTTTTGCCAAAAGATGTCATGTTTTCCCCAAGGAAGTGCTTTAAGGTTCCTCCTTGGCAAACCCAAACAACCATCAATCCTGCCTCTGTGCTCCACACTGGGGTCCCTCCCCCCTGCCATGGTCACCCAAATGAGGTCCAGCAAGCGTGTGTCCTGTCTTGATCTTCCTGCACTGGTCTCCATGACACAGCCTGGGTAGTCCGACAACAGTAGTCTACACTCTGAAGAGGCTGAAATCCCAGTAGCCGCTCAGTCCACCAGCTGGATATCTCAGTATCCCCATCTAAGTGCCCAAGATTTTTATGAGCAAACTTAACCCCTTTCTGCCTGATGACTGATTCAGCAAAATATGGATTCTGCTCCAGAACCATTCCCACACCCACGTCCCCAATTTAATGAACTTTCTGAATACTCAATTAAACAGTGGGGTTGGTGGTAGAGCTAAGAGACAATTACAAAGCATGTAGGGCACTTATGGACCATGAGCAATTGACTCCAGACTCTTCACATGCAGAGTGAAATGCTAAGTTGTATCTTCACTCTAAATGAATCTGCAGAGGTAAGGAAGTTTAGGGCTTGAGTTGAATTTCAAGGTAAAATTTAGGGGATACAGGCCCAACAGTGCAAGGAGTGGAAAAGTTTTTGGGAGCCAGTGTTCGGAGAGGCTATAAACCAAAGACCCTAGGGGAAGTCTGAGATAACGGGACTACTAAAGTGAGTAGGTGAGGACCGAGCCCTGGAATTCTGAAGATGAACAGCTAATTCCTTTTATGGCTTTTTAATAAGTTTCCATATCTACCAGAGTTGATGTAGCAGAAAGGTATAGGGATCATATATGCAAGTCTTGAACTAAAAGCCAGGCATCAGGACTTACCACCGTCTAATTCACTGTGCCACTTGGAGAAATGCTGGGAGAAGACAGAGTGAGGGAAGAAAGTGGTAAGAGGAAGCCCTAATTTGTAGAAGGACAATCTTGGAAGTTACAGTTCCCATCATTTCCCATTTAGGTGATGGCCCACAGTCAGTATCAGAATTCCAAAAGAATTTCCATCTTTCTGAGCATGCAAGATGAAATTGAGACAGAAGAGATCATCAAGGACATTTTCAAACAAGGCAAAATCTGCTTCATCCCTCGGTACCAATTTGGCAGCAATCACATGGATATGGTGAGATTAGCATCACCTGAGGAGATTTCTTTACTTCCCAAAACATCCTGGAACATTCATCAACCTGGTGAGGGAGATGTTCGGGAGGAGGCCTTGGCTACGGGTGAGTGTTTTGATGAGAGGAATGATGTCTAAGGGCCTCTGGCCATGCCTTGCTAGATGCCTCCTATTTCATCTGATCTTGGTAGCTAAGCAAGGTCAGGCATGGCTAATGTGGGAGAATGAGACAGGTCTTACTACATAGCCAAGGCTGTCAAACTCCTGCCTCCCAAGTACTGAGGTCACAGACATGCACTACTATACCTGGCTTTCTTTTTTTAATTAGTGTACTTATTTGTATTTTATGTGTATGAGTACTTTGCCTGCAGTATGCAAATGTACCCATGCCTTCAGTGCCTAAGGAGGCCAAGAGAGGGTGTCACATTCCATGGAACTGGAGTTAAGACAGTGACCATTTGGCTGCTGGAAGCAAACCCTGGTCCTTTGCAAGAACAGGCAGGCCAGTGCTCTTAACAACTGAGCCTCTTTCCAGACCTTACACCAGACTTAGTTCTAACAGATATTTTCTAAGCAGCTACTTTGTGTCATATGCTATTTTTTTCCACTTTTTTTTATTGATGCTTTGTGTATTTCATACATCATTTTCCAATTCAGTTCAGGCATATTTCCCTTTCCCTTCCCCCCACCCCACCCCACCTCATCCCAGATCATGCATTCTGCCATAACTGTCCTGCATCTTTCTCTCAGTTTTTTTTTTCATTTTTTAACAATAAGTGATAATTTATGAGTACAAGTATCCTACTTGTAACAACTATTTATAATGAGTCCTAACGAAACTTACCTTCTAGGTGCCACAAAGGTTTTAATACGAGACACTTTCTTACCTCCTCCCCATAGAACAAGTAGAAATATGATGATGATGAGGTCGTTCTCCAACCGTAAATTGGAGACTATTATAGAGGTAATCTCTTATAAAACTGGTAAAACTGCCTTCTTGAATTGACTATTAGACATAGGAACTGTGAAAAGGATTATTCTCTATTCAGAACCAAATATAATACTAAAGTCTCCTTAAGCTATGCACTTAAGCAAAATATATTAATACAGGAGCTCTGACATCAGCAATGGATTATTCTACCAAGGAGATGTTGGCCAGGGGATCCAAGCCCCCACAAAAGGTAAAGGCTCCTTGCCTCTAAACTGGGATACCTGCAAGAAGAGAGGTGATAAGGCCCTGCTGTTGAAGACCTGACGTTAACATGGGAAAGATGTACTGAGACCATACATGCAAGTGTACAGATGGTCTCTGGAATACCAGAGAGTGTTAGCAAAGGCCACTAAACCAATAAAGCAAATATGGGTCTCCTGAGTCAAGCAAGACTCCTCCGTTAGCACCAGCCACATCTCACCTGCTTGGAAATACTGTGCAGCAGAGGCAGCCAAATGCCTGTATATCCCAAATCTAATTGGCTATTAGCTCTCTCCTTGGAGGAATAACCCACAGCTGATGCCACAAGCTTATGTCCTCTACCGGTTAGGAGATGTTATAAGCCACAGTAAGACCCTGTCATATTTAACAGGAAAAAAATGTAATTCATGGATTAACATACTATCCAAACATCTGTGTGTATGCCATATGCTATTTTATATCTGGGAAGATAAGTTCCTTCTTCTTATACCTCAGAGGACTTATAGTGTAGCAGGGAAGACCTTTTTTTTTTCCTAATAGATTAAGTATCACAACTTGTAGTATATGCCAACTATAGTATCAAATTAAAAGATAATGAATATTGAAAACATAGAAGTTCAGGGATGGGTCTTGAAAATGTCCATCTCCCAAACTGGCTATTCATTTTGTCCTCTAGTATTTATCCATGCTGTATTTGTAGTAGCCGTGGCTTTTGCCTCTGAGATACTTGTAGTTCAGTTTGCAATAAAGCAGAGTATGATCCTTTCCTTTCTTGAAGTTGTAGTTGTGGGGCCAGCAATTCCTGCTTTTGTTGTGTAGAAATGTCTGAGTAGGCAGTCTGGCTGCATGTTATCTGCTCTCACTGTGCATTTCTCTTGCATCAGCAGCTTACTATGGCAAGCTCAGTGCTAGAGCATAAATCAAGCTTCACAGTGTCTGAGACAAGCTGATCAGACTCCAGATTGTCCTCAGTGTAGCCTTTATAGTGTTTATCTTCCTGCTTGGCTTGTGTTATTTTGGCCTAGGGAAGAGTGAGCTTGGGTGTTCTCAGTTGCAATTAGAAGTTCCTAAGCAAAAACTTCACAGGAGGTATTTTTGTATTATGTTTACAATAAAATAAACCAGCTGGTAAATAAAATAAGGGAGGCTCTGTCTTTACTGAATTTATCCTTAAGGAGAGTTCTGCTTAGACAATTAGCTTAGCCAGAGATCCTATCATTGAAAATTTATAATCTGATTCTACCTGGCTTAAGCACAAGTGGGATGTTATGGTACAGAAACTGAAGAATACATAGAAGAGCCAGGTTTAGATATCACTGGGTTAGTGTCATTCGGAGTTCATCTCTTCCTTTCTGTGACTCTTTTGGCATCTGTTTTGGCTTCGTGTTTTTTGTGGCACATCATTGTTGCTGCTGACAGAAAATAACAAGTTTATTTTTCTAGTAATCACAATAAAGTTTTGGGCTAACTCTCATTGCCACAGGTGGCCAGCTCCAAATTAGTCATTGGCTAGAGACATAGAATGGGTTGACTGGCTCCGGTCTTGCATGGCTTTTCTTGACTGGCTCTCTGTGACCAGTGAGGATACACTGTGTCCTATAGCACCCTCTGCTACCCTGTCCAACCACTGAGCTGAGGTGGGGTGAGGTGAGAGTAATTCACCACTGGAAAGAATAGGCTTTATCTAGAACAAAGGAGAATGGCTCTGACAGTGTCAAAAGTCAAACTCCCCTACACTGTCAGTCATTTTTGAGATCCTGTAGTATAGGCCTTGCATACCACTGTCAGTGATGGTTTTTACTTCTGATGTTTTGGAGGTCATTTAGGAATTCATTCTAAGAGTATCTCAGACACAGTTTATGTAGGTGATGATAAAGAAGACTTTATAACACTCTGTCTCAACATTTTACAGGGTGTCAAGGACAAGGACTTTGAGTATGCCTTTCCAGGTTGATCAGATCAGTACTTTGGGAGAAGTTAAGATTAGTGCATTGAAAGTAATTCACTGTCCCTCTTTCCTTCTTTACTATGGCTGTGTGGTATCTGAAGAATTCTGATGAACACAGCATGAGTTTTGTGAAGGTCTTTGACAAAATCATGGTATCCATGAGAATAGGCTGAAGAAAGTTGAATTGGATCATAACAAATTGGAAAATATTTATTTTTCATCTTATTTTGGTTTTTTTCTTTTTGCTTTTTGAGATAGGATATCACTGTGTAGTCCATGCTAGTCTTGAATTAACAATCCATATGCCCATCCCCCAAGGATCAGAGAGCCACGTAGCTGTGTCGGGGTGGCTGTGTTACTCTGTTGAGAGGCTTGATGGAGGCCTAGTTCCCACTCTGGTAGAGTTAACTAGCCTGTTGTCCTCAGAGAAGCTGGTTTCTGCTAGTGCTTTGCAGGTATGGTTCAGCTTTTTGTTAAACCTTGAGCTAACCTACCATTCCTTAGTTTCAACATTTATAAATTCATTCTTACTGTTCTCTTTGTATTTCTTACATTTCTGTTTGTAGCAATATGTGACCATAGAATCATCCTGCTCTCTTTCTACCATCTAATTATCAAGTATGACTAGAGTTTCCTTTGGGGTGTGTGTGTGTTGTGTTGTGTTGTGTGTGTGTGTGTGTGTGTGTGTGTGTGTGTGTGTGGCAGTTCACGCACCCATGTGCACATGGAGAGGCTGGAGGAGGAGGATGTTGGGTGCCCTGCTTTATCTTTGTCTTCCATATTTCCTTGAATCACATCTCTCACTCAACCCCGAGCTTGCCTGGAAGCCAGCTAGCCCCAGCAATCCTCATGTCTCCACATTATAGTGCTGAGGTTACAGTCACTGTGTAGAGCCATGCTTATCTTTTTATGTGGGTGCCGGTGATTAGAACTCAGCTCCCCAGGCTTAAGCAGCAAGCATTCTCACCCATGGAGACATCTTCATAGCCATTCTTCATAACATTTTTATCATCTGCCTCTAATTCCAGCAATCCTTTGTTTCCAGTTTTGACTCTTCATATCTATTCCTCTAGAATAGATTTTAAACAGATTTTTCCAGCCAAATTACTTTTCCTCAGATGCCTTTTTATACAGGCCACCCACCTGCTCAGGTCCCCTCCTGTATGCTGCAGCAATCTGTGTCAGTAGCCAGTAGTGCTTCCTGCTCTTCCATTGTTGGACCGTTGATAAATCCAAGCACCCAGGTGTCCAGCCAGTCTTCCCCCATGCTCTTCTAGACAGTTCATTTACATCGCCCACTGGGCTCTGCTGAAGCAGAGCATCTCATGGCAACAGAGAAGAGGTTTGAGAATCTGCTCATCCTAGATTTGAATTCTAGTTTTACTCCTTCCTAACTGTGTGACTTTAGTCACTGAACTCTTGAGTTTGAGAATTCTCATCAGGGAGCTCATGGGACCTAAGCCTGGAATGTTGCATAGCAGCAGTGAGATAATGAAGTTCCTTGGTGCACAGTAGGTGCTTGGTTAGGGTGCTGTGGTGGTTGCCATTGTTTGCTGGGTCAATTGTCATGGATGTGCATTTCTGTGAGAGCAAATCTGCTTTCTCATTTTCCAGGAGAGGATATGTCATGTGTTTCCTTGTGGCAGAATCTTCCAGTCTAGTGCTTGGGATTGCTGGCTTTCAAGTTGGAATTAGGGCTACAATTTTTGCCAGTTGAGCAAATCACTTAATGTCTCAAAGTCCACATTTATTTATCTGAGAGTTGGGAATAATAATGCTGTTTTGTAGAGAGGGTAAAGTATGATGATATATAATCAGATCCTTGTAGAGTGTGTTGTCATTAGGAATCAATAAAATCCAATTAGCCTCACTAAGTAATGAGTGCTTTCCCTGGCTGCCCTCAACACTGTAGACTTTTTCTTCTGTAATTCTGAACCCTCTTGGCACTTACTTTATTTTCCAAGTTTGTTAATTATTGTCAAGAATAAATTTCTTTTTGTGCTTAATGCACTTACTCTCTTTAGTGGCAGAGGTCTTGTCCTAAGATACTGTCTTCCCGGGACTGTCATAGGGTTTGCACTGTACATAGTCATCCTGACAAAAACGAAGATGCCACTTCCTTCAATTGTCAGATACTGAAAAGTTGGTCCGCAAGAAACTGGAATTTCCCCAGAAATCCCATGCCAAGAAAAGAAAGGGCCAAGCCTGATTCCAGACGGAAAACAAATTTGTCTTTCAGAAAGTGATTTCATGTAGTTCTGACAGCTTTCCAGGTTTCCTTGTAAGACAGACTGGAGCTGAGGCAGCGATGATGGGCCTGACAGTCATGACAGTCATGGCCGCACTTGGAGCAGGACTCCTTACCTCTGCATATGACTTGCCTTCTACTTATACTTGAACCTCGGCCACTGAGATGGCTCATGGGGGAGGTTGTTTGCCACTAAGCCTCATGAGCAGACATTGATCCCCAAAGTACACATGGTGTAAGGGGAGAATGGACTCATACAAATTTTGTCTCTTATTTCTATACATGTGCTTTGGCATGTGTATGCCCCCAAATAAATAAATCTATAATATGTAATAATATTTCTAGTAAATTTATAATGAATTAATTAATGAAAGAAAATAAAGTTAAATCTCATGTCGGGACCTACTGATAGGTTGAGTTCGGGGGTGGGGTTGTCAGTGGCCCTCGTTATTTGTTATTCTTCCCCTGTGACCACATATTAATCTGTTTTTATTGCCTTTTACTATTACTTGTCTGTTTAATGTTTAATTGCCCAACTGAGGGCATTGACCAAGCCTGGGTTCTTTGGGCTTCAAGGGTCATGCCCTGACAACAACTCTGGCAACATGTAGATTCATCATGGAAATTTGTTGATGTAAATCTGTTATTGATTTTGAATTCAAAAAACTGCTTATGTAAGTAAGTACATGATCAGTCCTTTTTAGCCATGAAAGAAAATCTGAATTTTAAATTTTATAACTACATACATAGGAATTATTTGTTTCTATTTGGGCTATGAGTAAAATGTCAGCATCAGCCCTGGGCTGAGCTGGGTCTGCCTGGGAGGTGCCTTGGAATTCATCATCTTCCAGAGTTTTGCTTTGGGGGAAACCATCTATTAAGAGCAACAGGGAATGCTGCTGGGCTACTGGTGCTGCAGCCCCTGCACTGGAGCCATGATTCAGCATGGAAGCCAGTCAGAAACAGAGAATGCAGCTTTGTAACTGGAGTTTTTAGGGTCAAAGCTTGGTTTCTGCCAGGATCAACAATCTAGGCAGGGTCAGCCATCCTCAGCAAGCATTAAAAAGACAAATGATAATGAAAAGCAGAGAAATTCCCTCCAACTGGCAGTAGGCTTCAGCTTCAGTCCCCCAGCAAGATATTCCCGGGAGAAATTCCTGTTCTCTGGGATCGCCCCAGGGATGCACACAAATGTCCCTTCAGAGTATCTTCACTGCCACCAGGATATTGTTTGTGTCAAGGTGAACTGCTTCATCATAGTTCCTGCTGCACTGTGGATGTGTGGCTGCTGGGCAGAAGATCCAGTACATGGAGGTATCTTTCAGGCCCCAGATAAAGTGGAAATGATGCACCTGTCATACTTCCTTCTTTCATAGGCCAAACATATATCTTAATTGTTTGACTAAAATCCTGTTTTTCCCCCATAAGCCTAAAGTTCAGGCTGAACTGCCCCAGCGCATTACAGCCCAGCTTGTAGAAACACAGGCACACTCCTTTGCACATATGCACAGATGAGTCACATGCTCATGAGAAGGGTTTGTTGTTTTGTAGAATTTTTACTAAGCCAAGAAGTATGTGGTTAAAGCTTCTATGTAATTTGGTGCTTCAATGTGATTTCTAGCAGCCCTTTCTCTTGTTAGAAGTACTATTTGTAAACTTTAACAAACTTTAACCACATCTCTTTTGTGCAATAGAAATATTGATTTTATTTGAACTTTTGAAATAGTTTGCCCTAGCTAAAAGTAAATCATTGTAGGTGTCATTTTGGAATGTGCTTTTGTACATTTATCTGGCACAAAGGGAGTTTTGAGTAGCTTCCTTCTCTGGATTGTTGAGAACTTCCCACAAGGCAAAGCAAATCCTCGCTGTGTTGTCCAGAGAGACAGCTGCAGCCCAGAGACTTCAAGTGACTTTTCAGGGGAAACACAGGCAGTTAATGAGAGACTGCAAGATCCAGTTCTCTAGTTTCCCACTCCAGTGTACTCCTTTTGAAATGGAGTTTTGTATAGCCCAGGTTGGTTTACAACTTACTATGTAGCCCAGGATGACCTTGAGCCTCTGTTTCTCCTACCTTCACTTTCAGAATAAATGATTGGATACAGGCTTGTGCCACCATGCCTAGCTCGTGCAGTGCCCAGTCCTACTGCCCCACTCAGTGTCCTTTGAAGTCCTAGTTCTCTCAATCTTGTTCATTAAGCCTGCTTCACTGCCTGAATTTCCTTTCTTTGGTACATACTGCATTAGAACCATTATGCATGGAATAGGTATCCTTTGTAGTTGTAGTCAATGGAACATTGTATATTTTCCCCAAAGAATAAGTTGCACGAAGTCCCATTTATCTGAAGACATACTAGTCATGAACTTAAGCTTTTCCTGTAGTGATTTTGTAGTCAAATAAGAAAGCTAGCTTTGGTTTTGGATTTGAATGGTTACACGACCCACCAGAAGTTTCACGGGACCTATTCCAGAGCTTTCTGTTTTATCTTTTGTAGCAAGAACTATAAGATTCATGGTTGTTTTCCTGAGTATCTTTTTACTTCTTGTTAACTCCCAGTGTGTTAATATTAAAAGATCCTTCCCTTAGGGATTATGGCCCGTTAGTATTGTCAAGCTGGGTTAGCAGATCAGTGTTCCATTCAAGCATAGTTATTCATTGACTGTGTTGTTGAATACTTAAGTCTCTTACAATCCCTAATTCAGGTGACATAGAACTCTCTACCTATAGAACTTGAAGTAGTTAAAGTACTTTTCCAGTTTAGTTTTTATCTCCTGGGATTGAAACATTAAAATGCCACTTAGCTTTATGTTTCTGTATACATTCAGTTCAGAGAAACTCTAGAACTTGAAAGAACAGCTTGAATTATAAATAAATCAATTAATAAAAATAGCTATAATGTATTTTTTTCTAGGAAATAAAGTTAGACAAAATTTACTGAAAAATCAGGATAAAATATTATTTTAAGTAATCTGTATCAGTAAATGAAATTTTGCATTTGCTTCTGATGACCTCAGCACACATTAGTGTTGAATTCTTTACTGTAGGTTACTGAGGCAACCTTACTGCCCACTTTTCTTTGATTCTTCTGCAAGTCACCTTCTTGCAACCATATCTCATTACTCACCAGCTTGAAAATTGTTCTCATCGGCTAGAAAATAATTCCAGGAAGAAAATAAAAAGTGTTTGGCAGTTTTTCCCCTTGTGTTTGGGAAAGGTCTTTGCCTTTGTTTGCCTGCTTCCCTCAAATGAATAATGCCACCTTCTTTCTTTGACTGCTGGAGGCTTGCGTCTTTCTTTCTTTCTTTCTTTCTTTCTTTCTTTCTTTCTTTCTTTCTTTCTTTTCTTTCTTTCTTTCTTTCTTTCTCTCTCTTTATCCTTCCTTCCTTTCTTTTTTCAATTTTTTTTTTTTTAACTAGGCATGTAACCCAGGCTAGCCTTGAATTCACTCTGTTGCCCAGGGTGGCTGTAGACTTCACAGTCCTCACACATTGGCTTCCAGAGTACTGGAACTACAGGGTACACCACTATAGCCAGCATCTGCTGCAACACAACCATCCTTAAGGCTCAGATCCGGTACCACCTCCTTGTAGAAACTTCTTAGGATTTTTCGTCAGATCCTTCCTTTGCACTTCTCCCATTAGCAGGACACACTGCTGTGCTTTGTGTTCTATGTTATTTAAAGATTATTTTTTAATACTTGCCACACAGGTGGTGGTGTCTACAAACACAAATGGGAGACATCTTGTCTATGCATCTGCACTCAAAATGGAGTCAAAGACTGTTGTTAAATGGAGTCAGCCAGGACAAGACTCAGCCTGAAAGCCACTGTTTCACACAGCTCATTCTGAATGGCCCACTGTGTGTTATAACTGAATGAAGGAGACAGCAAACTCTGAGATGGATGATGGACATTGAATTGAAGCACATCTTTTTCACTTCCCATCTCATTACTTTCGGTGAAGCAGCAAAATCCCTGTTAAAAAATAAATAAATAAATCATTCCTTGACTGTAGAGACAACGGGCAACCAGAATCATGTACAATAAGTCCAGGGATGAAGTCATTTATCAGATTATGTAAAGCAGAAGTTTTCTGAGTTGGAACCATGATTCACCAAGGCTGACTTCAAATTCCTATGTAGCTGAGGATGACCTTGAACTCCTGATCCTCCTTCCTCTACCTCTTCAGTGCTGGGATCATAGCCATGTGCTCCCATGTGCAGTTCATGCAGTACAAAAGATCAAACCTGAGGCCTCCTGCTTGTTTGGAAAGCACTTTACCAACTGAGCTTCATCCCCAGGCCCATGTTGTCTGTTTGACATAGCACTTCCTCTGTGGCCCAGCCTATCCATGAACTCAGTTGCTCATCCCCAGCTTCTGGACTGTTGGGATTCAGGCATGTACACCACCACCTGGCATTGGTCGCTTTGAATTCAGTTAGGTAGCAGTGAGAAGAAAACAGGACAAAAATGGGCAGAAGCTTTTATTTTGGGTTATGCGTTGTGCATAAAATGGATTGGGACTTTTTTCCTTGCAATAAAATTTAAAATGTCTTGAAGTTCCTGGTTCAGGCCTCTTGCTCAAAGAGATACCCGTCACCTGTGAAGCAATGGATAAACAGGAACATTTTCTTAAAGTGTTAATTTTGCTGTAGACAACCCCAGACAAACAAACATACAAACAGAGCCCCCACATGATTTTTTTTTTAATTTTTTTTTTTATTATTTATTTTTGTATGTGTATGAATGTATTGTCTGCATGCAGGTCTGTGCACCCGTGTCGTGCAATGCTGCGGAGGTCAGAAGAGGGTCTCGGATTCCCCTGGAACTGGAGTTCTCCTGGAATTGGAGTTACAGACGGTTCTTAGCCGCCATGTGGGCGCTGGGGATCGAACCCGGGTCCTCTGTAAGAGCGTCGGTGCTCTTAACCGCTAGGCTATCTCTCCAGCCCAGCATTGAAATCACAAATGAAATATGTAATAGAAGATAAATAAAATTCATGGATTGTAAAGATACAAGCTTCAAGGTAAGGTACAAAATATGAATACAGAAGTGGCCGGTGCTGGTGTCAGGCTGCTCTCCTGCCAGGGGTTTCAGCACTCTCTGGGCTACTCTAAGGAGGAAGTTTGGGATGTCCGTATCTCTACAAAAGAATGGGACATGCACACTAAAGGAGAGAGAGAGAGAGAGAGAGAGAGAGAGAGAGAGAGAGAGAGAGAGAAGAGATTGTATTTGTGACATGTATGTGTGTGTTTGTGTGACTGTGACTGTGTGAGAGTGTATGTATATGTGACTGTGTGTGAGAGAGTGTGTGTATGTGTGACTGTGTATGTGTGTGAGTATATGAGAGGGTTTGTATGTGTGTTTGTGTAACTGTGTGTGAGAGTATGTGTATGTATATATGTATGTGTGTGTTTGTGTAACTGTGAGAGTATGTGTATGTATGTATGTGTGTGTGAGACTGTGTATATGTGTGTGTGAGAGAGTGTGTATGTGTATGTATGTGTGTTGAATCATTTTTAATGACTTTTGTTTCTTAAATTATATGTAAAAATGTTGTTTCTTGAGGAATGACATCATGTAATTTAGCTCAGTCTGTTTCAGATCAGTATCCTCCCAGTTCCAGGAAATTACAGCAAATTCATTCCTGTATAACTCGTTCTACTACCCCATTTGTGTCATATGAATTGCATATCTATGTTGTATAAATTCAACTCATAGGGAGATATCCCACGCCTGGCACTGAGATAGGCGTTCCAAGCCCCGTAGTTTCTGGAAACAGCATTGTCTAGGCAGAAGGGTACCTGCATTCAGACTTGGAGAAAATTAATTAGATCTTTTAGTTGCCTTATAATGTAGGTTTCTAGTAAGTTTCTATGTCTTTTCCCTGTATTCTGTTTTGATTGACCTGCCCCCATCCCTATCTCCCCTGCATCCTTGTCTAAACCTTTCTGGTCCTAGTAGTCCTCCTAGCCTACATATCCCATGTTTGCTATCCATCCCCCAAGACCTCCCCCACCTGTCCTCTCATGGGTCTTTTATTCTCTGGCCTCTATTGATATGCAGCCTAAAACATAAACACAGACTTTCCAGTCTTAAGCTTTGGTCCACATATTGGTCCTGCCCCTTTTGCTATTTTTGCCCTTCTTTGTTCCTCAAGATTTTGCTATATGCCCTTCAGAGTTGACTCCATTTTCTCTTGTGCCCTGGCCTGGCCTCAGCCAGCTCTGCTCTCACTGAGGAATGGGCTGTGCCTCCAAGGTCATTCCTATTCTTTCTCAAGGGATCTTTCTTTCTCTCTCTCTCTCTCTCTCTCTCTCTCTCTCTCTCTCTCTCTCTCTCCCCCTTCTCCCTCTCCCTTCCCCCTCCCCCTCCTCCTTTTCCCCCTCCCCTCCTCTCCTCCCCCTCCCCCTCCCTCTCTCCCCTCTTTAGAAGATCTGCACAGCATTATTTCATCTTGCTACAGAATTAGGCCAGAACAAATAGAAATTCTTTACTGTAACTTTTTTTTTTTTAATGTGTATGAACGTATGTCTGCATATGTATTAGTGCACCTGTGTTGTGCATTCTCCACAGAGGTCAGAAGGGGGCATCATATGCTCCGGAACTGAGGTCAAGAATAGTTGTTATGCACCATGTGGGTGCTGGGAGGTCCTCTGCAAGAGCAGCCAGTGCTCTTAACCACTGAGCCATCTCTCCAGCCCCTATTGTAACATTCTTAATGATCTCTGTAGAGAATAAAGCATTGCAAAGTTGTGCTAGTTTGAAAACTTATTCTTATTGAGCTATATAATTTCTTCTTGGTACTTTTAGTCTATTAAAATAAAACAAATTAGTTGTGAAGGGGGATGTTTTTCTTTTGTAAGAAGGTCTCATGTAGCCTAGCCTGGTCTTGAACTTTCTATGTAACCTGAGCTGGCCTTGAACTCCTGATCTTTCCCTCCACCTCTGAAGTGACTGTAGTTTTTTAATTCTCATTTTAGTAGCATTAATTAGAAATGTAATAGTCATAGATCTCTAAAGGAATAGATAAATAGATAGATAGATAGATAGATAGATGGATAATTGATAGATGATAGAAAGATAGATGATTGATAGATTATAGAGAGATGATAGAAGATGGATAGATAGATAGATGATAAATAGATGATAGATGATAGATAGATGATTGATAGATTATAGAGAGATGATAGAAGATAGATAGATAGATAGTAGAAGATAGATAGGTAGATGATAGAAAGATAGATGATTGATAGATTATAGATAGAAAGATGATAGAAGATAGATAGATAGAAGATAGATAGGTAGATGATAGAAAGATAGATGATTGATGGATTATAGATAGATGATAGAAGATAGATAGATAGATAGATAGATAGATAGATAGATAGATAGATGATATATGTGGGACAGTGGGGTTCCTCGGTGTCCAGGAGGCCAGCACCCTGCCCGCCTGCCAGCATAAAGCCATTTCGCTCTCGCACAGAGCCACAGGTGAGGGGGAGGGAGAGGAGAAAGAACTTAAAGGCAAGTAACCCTGGCAGGCCATGTGACCTGGGAGCTGGCCGAGATGAGCCAGAACTCATTTATTTGCAGGAGTCTGAGGTCTTATACCAACATTCAGAGGGCTTTTTAAAAAATTTTTAAATTTATTTTATTATGTGTATGAATGTATTGTCTGCATGTAGGTCTGTGCACCCATGTCGTGCAATGCCACAGAGGTCAGAAGAGGACATCGGATTCCCCTGGAACTGGAGTTAAAGATGGTTCTCAGCCGCCATGTGGGTGCTGGGGTTTGAATCCAGGTCCTCTGCAAGAGCAGTCAGAGCTCTTAACTGCTAGGCCATCTCTCCAGCCCCAGTTAGTGGGCTTTTGAGGTGAGAATGGGGGTGGGAAGGTGCTTGGGAATTTCACAGTGTTCAGTGTTTATGTGAGCGGCATGGCTCCATCAGCAAGATGTGCTGCTAGATAGTACAAGGATGTAACACTTTTTTGCAGGAACTTCAAAGCAGAGCTGTAGGGCTTAATCTTTCACTTTGGTGAGGGTAAGGGTTGGCCTAGCCCCTGGCCTTCATAGGTGATGGGGTAAAAAAGGCCAGACCCCCCCCCAATGTTACAGCCAGATGAAGTATCAATCCCACAGATATAGATGATGATGATGATGATGATGATGATCCCACAGATATAGATGATGATGATGATGATGATGAAGATAGATAGATAGATGATTAATAGATAGATAGATAGATAGATAGATAGATGATTGATTAGAGGGAGATACAAATACGGATACATGGGATCTATTAGATTGGCTCATAGGGTAAATTCTGAGTGGTCCAATAATGGCTGCACCACACTGAAGAGGCTGAGAATGAGAATCTGGTAGTTGCTCAGTCCATGGCTGGATGTCTCAGCAGTCCCAATCTGGCACTGAATTCTGGGGGATTTGGAGAGATCTGCTGATCTTCAGTCTACCTTGTAATCCAAATAAGTTGGTTCTAATATTGGTGAAGGAATGCCACAGCAATAAAATAGGTGAATTTGGCAGTGAGAGAGAAGCAGGAGAAGAGAAAAGTTCCCCTCCACCATGTCCTGTTATATGGGCTGCCCTCAGAGCTACTGCCTGCATTTAGAGCGGGTCTTCCAGAATCAAATAATCTGTTTAAAAGTCTCTCACATTTCAGTTAATTCCAGACCAGATGGGATCAAGTCCACAACCAAGATTAGCCATTGAGGGAGCCCCCCACTCCTGGTCTCCATGAGCTGCTAGAGAGAGGCAGAGTTAGGAAACGTGCTTGGGCAGAGTTTCCTCGGGAAAGGCTCAGACTGCTGAGCTTCCATTTTCCATAAACATTTCTTTAGATGCACATCATGCAAGTTGTTTTAGCAAAAGCTTCTTTATTCTGTTGTGGGATCTTAAGTAAAGGACTTACATCTTTCAAGCTAAAGCTTCTTTAGCAAAGGGCTCATATATATGGATAAAAAGCACACGGGTTAAAAAAAAAAAAAGCCCAAGAACAGCTAGGGTTTTACAAAATGTGCTCATATCAAGGAAGTAGGGGGAGTGGCAAGCTCTTGGGGGAGATTCAGTTTTGCAAGGAAGGTCTAAAATCCCTTAATGGCATCATGTGAAAAGGATAAAAGCAAAGAAACAAATGGAGGCTCTCCTGGGATGTTTAATCCACAGATCTAAGGAATGCTGGGGCTAGCAAGGCATCCACCTGGCTTTCCAGAAAACAGGGGTGTGAATGAGCTCTAGTTTTAGATACTCACATCCCTCTCTGTGCTGGGCTGCAAGCCCGAACTCCCTCCTATCAATGAATTACCCATTCTGGACTGCAGCAAGCCACCAGCACATTATTTCATTTCTTTGTGTGTTTTTTTTTTTTTTTCCTGAACATTTCAAACTGGCACTTCAAACATTGTGCAGTTTCCTTGAGCTTAAAAGTGCTGTTTTTGGCTTTTATGTTTCTTGTAAGCAATTTTAAGTATAGTACTAATATTTGAATGTTTTCTTTGCTTGAAAGGTCTTTCAAATTAATGAAAAATGCAAAAGAGATAAGGAAAGAGATGAAGTGGGGACATTTAGAGGAATGTTATATTTTTAATTTTCTTTGAATTTCTAACTTCGAAGCTTTTATTTATTTACTTTTTCTTTTGAAGTAGGGTCTCATGAAGTCCATGCTGGCCTGGGACTCACTGTGTAGTAAGGATGGCCTTGAGCTTCTGATCCTCCGGCTTCTACATAACAAGTGTTTTAATTATAGGTATGCACAACTACCAATCTATACTGTGTTGAGAATCAAACTCAGGGCCTCCTGAATGGTAGGTAGGCACTCTTCCAACTAAGCTACACCACCACTGAGAGTTTACGAAGAGTATTATGTGCTGTCATAAATTTCACATAATAATCATATTATGTGCTGTACAAGCACCCTGGGTGTTCAGCCCATGTTCTCTTCTAGTGCAGTTATAGTTGAATTCTATTCCTGATGTGTGGTTATTATAAAGTAACATAGGCCAGTGATGCCGAGCTTTAGAGACCATTGGAACATTTGTGTTCAGTGGACTTGGCTTCTTCCTGACTTTCAGCCGTGGTCAACATGCTGAGGAGCAATGTGGAGGACTAGGAATGCCAGCGGATGTATGAGGATCGTGTGTCAGTGTTGATAAGGGTCATGGGCAAAGAAGGCGAGGGTAGGGTAGATGTGGGCTAGAAAAATACGTAAAGCTTGAGCACTCAGAGTGGTGGCCAGGGAGCCAGGAGGAAACGTGGACAGGGGTGTGTTCAGACACAGAGGAGAGGTCCAGTTCTTCCTCCTCTCCCCAGGGACCTTCCTCTCCTTTCCTATCCCTTACTCTTGCCAGATCTTTCTTCCTTGTGTCTCTCTCAGTTTCTTTCATCCCCTTCCTTTCCTTATCCCTTAACTATTTTTTAACATGCAAGCAATCACTATTTTCATTCTGACTGCTCACCTGTGACTTTGTTTTTCTTGATTCATCTTATATTTATTTTCATTATTTTCTGCATATTAGTAAAAGCTGGTCGGCTACTATTTTATGTAAAGTCTTCTTGGTTTCACGGTCATCTCTTTTATCTTGAAAGTATTGGGTAGTTCACTAGTCCAAGAAATATTCAACATTTTAAAAATTACAAGATGTCCTAACCCATTTCTTATTTGTTGCCCTAGTGTAGGAGGATGTTGGCATATATCATTTATCGCATATGGAATTTGTTAAAATTTTGAAGGTGAATTTATTTTTATTGTTACAAATTAATTAGTAATTACAATGAACTATAAGAAACAGAAGTCCTGTAGCAGCTGAAACAAAGATATAGATATTTATTTTTATTTTGTTGATTGACTGATAGTTTCATTGATTGTTTTTTTTTTTGTTGTTTTTTTTTTCCCTTTTGAGAAAGAGTTTCCCTGTAGCCTCAGCTGCCCTAGAACTTACTATGTCATCCAGGCTGACTTTGATTTCACAAAGATCCACCTGCTTCTGCCTGGCAAGTGCTGAAATTAAAGGCATATGCCTCAATGCTTGGCTCTGCTTTTTCTTTTTACAAATAATATTTTAATTAATTCTTTAAGAATTTCATACTATGTATCTTGATCATATTCAGACTCCCTCCTTCATTTCCTCTTGGACCCACCCCCACCTCCGTAGCCCCCAACATTCCTTTTTTTTTTTTTTTTTTTTTTTTTTTTTTTTTTTTTTTTTTTTTTTTTTTTTTTTGAGACAGGGTCTCCCTGTAGCCCCAGCTGACCAGGCTGGCCTTGAACTCACAAAGATCCGCCTGCCTCTGCCTCCCAAGTGCTAGGATTAAAGGCCCGGCTTTTTTTTTTTTTTTTTTTTTTTTTTCTTAAGCCAATCAAGTTCAATTTGTGTTGCCCAAATAGTCCTTGGTGTAGATCCGTCCATTGGAGCATAGTCAACTTACTATGCTCATAGCTTAAAGAAAACTGACTCTCCCTTTCCCAGCTGTATCAGTTACCAATAGCTCATCAGCTATGGGTGAGATTTCGACCCCACCTCCCCACTCCATGCTAGGATTTTGTCTGATTGAACTTAGGCAGGTCTTATGCTTGCTAGTATGACTGGTGTGGTTCAGATGCTCTGTTGTGTTCAGGAACATGGTTGCAATGTGGTCATCTACCACATCTGGCTCTCACAGTCTTTCTTCCTCCTATTCCAAGATGATCCATGGGATGAGGGAGTGTGGTACAGGTGTTCCATGCAGGTCTGAGCACTCTACAGTCTCTTATTCTCTACACCTTGACCAGTTGTGGATCTCTGTGTTGACGTGTCCACTGTGAAAAGAAGCTTCTTGATGAGGGTTGAGAAATGCGCTATTCTGTAAGTATAATGATAAGACATTAGGCATCGGTTTAATACTATGTCCATTTAGCAGGATAATAATAGGAGGATCTCCCTTAGGGTTTAGGACCTATCTAGACACAAGTTCTTGACCCTGACAACAGTGCCAGGTATGTATTCCATCTTGTGGAGCAGGCCTTAACTCCAATCAGAATGTGTTTGGTTACTCTCATAACAGTATTTTTTTACCAGTGGGCATCTGTTTCCAGGACAGTCATTACTGCAGCTTGCAGGGCTTAGAGCTGGGTAACATTGATGATTACCATTCTCTCCTGCGTGTGGCTATAGCACCTTTCAGCACCATGAAAGCTAGCTAGTCGTGAGGATGCTTCTTAGTAACAGCTTGATTTCTTCATGGTCTATGACTTCATCAATAGGGTCTTTGTTGAAAAAAGATTTGTTTCTGTTTATTTTACGTGTATGAGTATTTTGTCCTCTTTTATGTAAGTGCACTGTGTGTGTGCGCGTGTGCGTGTGTGCGTGCATGTGTGTGTGTGTGTGTGTGTGTGTGTGTGTGTGTGTGTGTGTGTGCAGTCCCCACAGTCCCCACAGAGGCCAGAAGAGAAAGTCAGATCCTGTGGGACTAGAGTTATAGATGGTTGTCAGTCAGATCCTGTGGGACTAGAGTTACAGATGGTTGTCAGTCAGATCCTGTGGGACTAGAGTTATAGATGGTTGTCAGTCAGATCCTGTGAGACTAGAGTTACAGATGGTTGTCAGTCAGTTCCTGTGTGACTAGAGTTATAGATGGTTGTCAGTCAGATCCTGTGAGACTAGAGTTATAGATGGTTGTCAGCTGTCATGGAGATGCCGAGAGCTTAACTTGGATCCTCTGGAAGAGCAGGATTCCTCTTAACTTCTCAGGCATTTCTCCAGCCCCTCCAGCAATAAGATCTTCCCATCATGCTCTTGAGGATTACCAAGAGCGATGACAAGAGCCAGTGTCTATGGGACAACCCTCCCTCCCCCTCCTCACCCCACACCAATTCCAAATGAGGTAGCCTATTCCTGGCACTGGGGTCTTTCAAAAGGCCTTCAGCTACTCCTCCCTGTGCTCTGTCCTCTACCCTGCCCTCCCATCTCCCACCCTATTTAACCCTCCCTGTTCCATCGTGCCCCTTCTCCTTTGATACTACTGCATTCTGTTCTCCTTTGCTTTAGATCCCACAGGGTCCCTTACTAATTTTCTGATCCCTATGCATTTTCTTTTTTATTTATTTATTTATTTATTTATTTATTTATTTATTTATTTATTTATTTATTTATGTGTATGAATGTACTGTCTGCATGTAGGTCTGTGCACCCGTGTCATGCAATGCCATGGAGGTCAGAAGAGGGTCTCAGATTCCCCTGGAACTGGAGTTCTCCTGGAATTGGAGTTACAGACGGTTCTCAGCCGCCACGTGGGTGCTGGGGAACTAACCCGGGTCCTCTGCAAGAGCGGTCAGCGCTCCTATCCGCTAGGCCATCCCTCCAGCCCCCCTATGCGTTTTCTAAATGAAGCACATGAATCTAAAGATTCAAAGCTAACATCCACATATAACAGAGAACATGTGATGTTTGTCTTTCTGGGTCTGGGTTACCTCACTCAGCATGATGGTTTCTAGCTCCATCCACTTACCTATGCATTTCCTAATTGTATTTTAGTTCTGTAAAGGTACCATATTTTCATTATCCATTCATCAGTGGATGGACATCTAGGTTGTTTCCATTTTATGGATGTTGTGAATAGAGCAGCAGTGGACGTGGCTAAACAAGTGTCTTTGTTATAGGATACAGAGGCCTTAGGGTAGAGACACACACACACACACACACGCACGCACGCACACACCTTCAACTAATGGTACTGGATAACTTTACAACTATATGTAGAAGAATGACTCTAGACATTTATCTCTCACTCTACACAAAATTCAGCTCCAAATTGATCAAGGACCTCAACATAAGACCTGATACCTTGATTATGATAAAGGAGAAGGTAAGGAATATGTTTCAAGTTATAGGCACAGGAAAGATCTTTCCAAGCAGGATGCCCAATAGGGCAGGCATTAAAACCAACAGTCGACAAGTGGCAAGTCATGAGACTAAAAGCTTCTGTATAGCAAAAGACACCATCATTCAAATGAATCCTACAGAATGGGAAAAAGTCTCTACTACCTATACATCTGATAAAGATTAGTATCTAGAATATATAAAGAACTCAAAAAGCTAGATATCAAGGAAACAACCTATGGTGGTGTGAATGAGGATGTCTCCCATAGGCTTCAAGTATTCAGACGTTTTGTCCCCAGTTAGTGCTGTTGTTTTGGGAGGTCTCAGAAGGGGCTGGAGGAAGTCTGCCACTGGGGGCGGACTTAGACGGTTCAAAAGGACTTGCCAGTCTCTAGTTGTTCTCTCTGCTTCCTGTGCCCACTTGAACATGTGAACCTCGGCTTTCTGCTCCAGCTCCTGTAACCATGCCTCCAGGATGGACTCTGATTCCCTGGAACCGTCAATCATAAGCTCAAATAAACTCTTTTATTAGTTCCCTTGGTCATGATGGTTTTATCACAGCAACAGAAAAGTGACTAATACACAACCCAATTAAAAATTGGGGCAAGGAGCTGAACATGGATTTCTCTAAAGATCAAATGCAAATGCCTGGGAAACAGTTAAAAAAAATCATTCAACATCCTTAGCCATCAGAGAAATGCAATTAAACCTACTTAGATATTTTCTCTTCCCACAGTCAGAATGGCTATAATTAGGATACTTTTGGTTGTGGGGAAAGTGGAACACCTTCATTGCTGGTGAGGATGCAAACTGCAGCAATCTCCATGAAAATCAGTGTAAACGTCCCTAAAGGAGCTAACCATAGATGTGCCACATGATCCAGCCATACAACTCTTGGAAATATTATTTACCTTTATGTGATGAGAACTTCAGTGGCAGGTGACTGTTGGCCTTGGTCTCTGAGTTCAAGGATGATGAAAGTGTGGGCTGCCACTTTCTCAGTATTTTCCATACTTGCAAAATGGTTGCTGCACATCCACCCATCATGTCCATAGTGAGCAAGGAAAAGGAAAATGGAGCTGATGGCAATAGTTGAAGATGAGCTATTCCTACTTCAAGAGGCTATTCTGGAAATCCTTATATGTTATCGGTGTTGGCTATGATAGAACGTATACATAAAGCAAATTAAGAATACTGCTTGTTTTTCAAAAGATACAGTATAGCCGGGCGTGGTAGCGCATGCCTTTAATCCTAGCACTTGGGAGACAGAGGCTGGCGGATCTTTGTGAGTTCAAGGCCAGCCTGGTCTACAGAGTGAGTTCCAGGACAGCTGGGGCTACAGGGAGACCCTGTCTCGAAAAGACAAAAAAAAAAAAAAAAAGATACAGTATAGTATTGGATGCACCCCTAACAGTTCATGGAAGCTAGTGCTATATAAACTTGCAACAGAATCTGTGTTCTTTTGACTAGGAGACTGGGTGAGGTCTATAGCTGTATATTCAGGTGAGTTTTATTCCTAGGCTTATAAATGATGTCAGCTAAACTTTAAGTGTCTGTGGGCATGGAAGACAGCCCTGCACCACTGCTGCACAAACCTGAGGGGTGCTCTTTAAAGATCTCTTCCCAAGTGAAGCCTAGATTCTTGACTTGACCACAGAAAAGAATTTTGGGACAAGTTTGTATGAAAAAGAGTTATAGTTCACGAAAAAAAAAGCTTTTAATATCAGCATTGTTGAAAGAAAGAGCAACTCAACTAGGAGAAGGACAGTATACACCCAAGTGCAGGCACAGACTTCTCAGTGGAGAGTGGCCTTTATGGAGTCTTAGGATAACTGTAGACATTTTTGTGGCATTTAAAGTTATGTTGTTCAGGGGATGGAGAGATAGGTCATCAGTTAAGAGCATGTACTGATCTTGCAGAACACCTAAGTTCAGTTCCCAGCACCCACATCAGGCAGCTCCCAACCACCAGCTTCAGGGGATCTGACCCTCTCTTCAGTCCTTCACAGGCCAACCGTACTCACATGTGCATCCTCACACACAGTACTTATAATTAAAAATAATTGTGATTTTTTTCCTTTGTGTGTGTGTGTGTGTGTGTGTGTGTGTAATGGGTATTGTATATATTCAGAAATGAAAAGGATAAGGAGAGAGACAGACAGAGAGGGCAGCTTTGTTATACAGCTCAGGCTGGGCTGGAACTCCTCCTTATCCTCTTTACTCTAGCCTCCTGAGTACTGAGCTTATACACGTGCCACGACACCTGGCTACTTTATTATGTTTTAAACGGATTACTTTTGTTGTACAGTAAAACATAGCAGCATATACTCAAATTTCAAATGAGACTAGGCATCTCTGAAAGAATTTGCAAATAATTAATCTTAAACTCCTAAGTTTAGTGAAATCAAATACACAGAACTTTGAGTTCATAAGTAATGTGTATCATTGATAAAGTGTTTTCAAAATGAGGTCTACAAACTAGATGTTCAAGGCTGTTTCTTAGATGGACTGAGTGCTTTTCTCTGTGTCCAGCAGATGGCACTGTTTTACATAATTACCGGCCTGAAGTAGTGCTTTTGTCCATATTTCCATATTCTTTAGTCATTTAATCAGTGCACCAGGACTCTTGAACTGGGAAGTATTTCGAGATCCAAGTCAGTCTTTCACCTGTTCATAAGTGGGAAATGATTTATTCAAAGTCATGCAGTTGCCAGTGATACTAAGACAGGTATTCTTATTTCCAGGACTTTCTGACTCCAAATGATTGATTAAAAATAGACACAGATGGCACAAGCAAAAGGTAACAAGGAGAAAGGATTTAAATAGATTTAGGTGTACAATCATTACTCAACATATATAAAGATTCCTTGCAAACACATTAGCAAAATACAATCTAATTATGAAAAAATATGTAAGTATATTATTAGAGAACATATGAGAAATTGTAAGTAAATATATGAAAAGATAGCATGCTTTTCAAAATAATTCAGAAGGTACAAAGGACACCAGTAAGCCATTTCTCATGTATCAAAACTGAGGACAACTCATACACTGGTTTGAGATTATGAGAAAGTGGCATTCTGGTATACTTTAATGGATTATTAACAAAATTACTTTGAATGACAAAAAAATAGACACCAAAATCAGAGAACAAGCATGTGTGGTTCAGTGTAGATGCTCTGTTTGGCAGGAAGGGAAGCAAAGGTCATTCCATTTGTTTGTGCATACAAAGGGTAGTCATGATACATAAGATATTAGATTATTACTAGGATCAGAATAATTGAGTGAAACAATCTGAAAACAGTCACCTGAATTTGGAATTATCTGACATGAAAATGACCTTTGAAAATCATTCTGTATATCATTCCACCCATGGACTTGTAATATATCTAAACCAACCTTGGTACTTGTATAGTACCAGTAGAATAACTCCCACATTCCCTCTGCACATAGCCCCATTCATTGTATTGTAAAAAATTAATATACACCATTCTGTTGTGGCATGTGCTGAAAAAAACTATTAAAAATCCATTACCTTTTCTAATAAATATATCAAGTTATAGAAAAATGATGCACCTGGTCCAGCAAGACCTGACCTTGTCCTCGAGTGGATGGATCTGGTAAATGAAAAGCCAAAAGCAGCCAGGGGCTCCCTTCCCCCCCCCAAAACTGGAGTGACCCCTGAGCACCAGATCCTCAACTGACTTTGAGAAAACAAAGTTAATTGGTTAATCTGAGCTAACTATGTGGCCCTAAACATCCAAAAGGAAAGTATAACCAGAAATAAATAATGTAATAGGTAAGGCCTGAGAAACTGTACTTCAGATCCTAGCAAAAAGACAAAAAGTAAAAAAAAAAAAAAAAGCACTGTTGTTTTGCCTATTTTCAATTCTTACTGGCAAGTGCAGCTACCCTGTGGCTGCCACTGCTTTTGCCATCCTTCAAAGACATGAGACACAGCCTTTCAACCTTCCAGTATGGACTGAAGAGTCAGGTCTCTCCAAGAATCGTCCAAACCTTCAGTGCCAGATGGGGACTGCTGAGACATCCAGCTTGTGGACTGATCAACTACTGGGGTTTCTGCCTCTTCAGAGTATAGACTGCCATTGTTGAACTACCCAGGCTGTATCACGGAGGCCAGTACAGGAAGATCAGGACAGGACACGGTGCTTACTGGGCCTCATTTGATGAACATGGGAAGGGAAGACCCCAGTGTGGAGCACAAGGGCAGGACTGATGGTTGTTTGGGCTTTCCAAGGAGGACCCTTCAAATACTTCCTTAAGGAAAACATGACATTTTTCAGCTTAATAAAGAAAAAAATCATAAGCTGAAGATGCAAAAATCTATGATGTCATAATCTTGATATATGTGTGGCATGAAAATATTCATATTTTGGAGTGATGCAAATTGGATGGAACAACAACAACAAAAAGACAGGGTCAGAGAACTGACTGAAATGGTGAACTTCTGCCAGAAACAGTAACTTCTGCATTGAAAATTTTAAAAGAGACGGAGAAAAAGATGAAAAATATGTATGGCAGAATGCATGAGCTCTGGTGGGGTGGGGGGCAAGGAAGGGGGAATGGTCTAGATTTGATTTGGAAATGTTGTATGAAATGTACAAAGATTCAATAAAAAACTGGCTAAAAAAACTGTAAAAAAAGAAAAATGATGCTCATTTTCCTCTATGCTATGGCCAGGCAAACAGGGACATGTGGGGAAAGCACTAGACACAGTTATAAAGACAATATCTATTTCTAAGAAATACTATACCTTTAACAAGATGGCTCTACCCTCTCAAAATCTACATGTGAACAAAGATGCATGCCATGTAATTATTAGTGAGGACTCGAGGACCTTCTAGACAGTATATGATAAGTGCCTGAACACCTCTCTGATACCCATGCTTCCAAACTTACAGTAGCCCAAGCATGTGGGGATGGGTATGAAGGTGAAGGAGAAACCTGAAGTAAGGGCATACTTGCAAAAGAAGAAATACAGGGAAGGTTGTGTGTACGAGGCTGGAAGGAATGGTAGTGAAGAGCTGATGTTTAGAACTTAAAGCCAAGGTAAAGGTAGGCTTGATTTGCTTTGGTCTTGGACTTTTTTGGGTTGGAAGCATCAATATTTTCTTTTATTTTTTTTTTATTTTATGTGTATGAATGTTTTCCCTGCATCCATGTGAGTGTACCATGTGCTTGCAATGCCTGCAGAGCCAGAAGAGATCAGAACCCCTAGAACTGGAGTTATGGATGGTTGTTACCTGCTATGTGGGTGCTGGGCACTGAACCCAGGTCCTCTGCAAGAGCAACCAGTGCTCTTAACCACTGAACCATCTCTCCATCCCCATATTAGATATTTTCACTCTAAATAATTATCATATTAAACTGACTTCTAATGATTTATTGTTATACCTATATTTTAATGCATCTCTCACCAGAGAAGCTTCCTTATGCTACTGATGGTGATTAACACAGAATCACACAACTGGCCAATTATACAGAGAACAAGAGGCTGCAAAGTGTTTATCCCTGCATAGGACAGCAGTATCAAACTTCAGCCTCCTGAGGCTCAGGGGTCCTTGTGGAAGAGGAGGCAGAAAGAGCCAGAGGAGGTGCCTGACCACAAAGAAACAGGAGCTTCCCAGGCAGCTGGTCAGTTGCTCATGTGAACACACAGCAACGTTGACAGCATGCACAAGTCCCACAAAAGCTCAAGACGGACAGAATCCCAGCATAGACACTGGGAAGTGGGTTAAGAAGCCCCAACCTAAAAAAAATAAAAAAGAAAAAGAAAAGAAGCCCCAACCTAACCTAAAGAAACTGCACAACTGTTGGCTCCCGGGAGGGGTGGTGGCAGTCTCTTTCAAGGATGTTGACTCAGGTTAACCAGGTTCCAGTGGATGGACTCAATGCTGAAAGTCATTTGGGGACAAAAGTTAGACTCTCTTGGCCTTATTGTATATATGAGAGTGCATTAAATTGGGCAGGGTGCAATAAGAGGAGGTGAAGATCACTATCCTAGTTTGTTTTCAGTTGCTGTGACAAAACACTCTGACCAATACCATCTTGGGGAGGAAAGGGTTCATTTCTTAGATCACAGTTCATCACTGAGGGAGCTGAAAGTAAGAACTCAGGGCAGGAACCTGGAGGCAAGAGCTGATAAAACACAGCCACGGAGTAACTCCACTTACTGGTTTACTCCCCTGGCCCATGCTCAGCCTGCTTTCTTATATAATACATAACAACCTGCCCAAGGGTGACACCACCCACAATGGGCTGGGCCCTCCCACATCACTCAATAATCAAGTCCAATGGAAGAAATTCCTCAACTGAGGCTTCCTGAACCCAGGTGTGTCAAGTTGACGCTAAAGATATCCAGCACAATAGGGGAGGAGATCTAAATATTATCAAATTATATTGTATGAAAATTGTAAAAATTCAATAGGAATTTTAAAAGGAATGAAAAACAATAAATATTTTCACATAAGTTTTAAAAACATTTGAAATAATGTTCCAGAAAAAGTGCGTTCTTTGACTAGCTTTATTCTTATTTTTTTATTTTTACTTGTTTATTTATTTTTTATTTTACATGTATCAATGTATTGCGTGCATATATATAAATATGCCCATGTTGCACAGTGCCCACAGAGGACAGAAGAGAGTATGGATTTCTCCTGGACCTGGGGTTGTTAGCCATCATGTGGGTGCTGGGAATCGAACCTGAGTCCTCTACAAGAACAGTCAGTGTTCTTTACCACTGAGCCATCTCTCTAGCCCCTTGACTAGCTTTCTTTAACAGTATTTAACAGTAACATCTAACAAACTTCTTGGCAATGTCAACAACAAGAAATTGGCCAAGGTGAACTTTTCTGGACTTATTTAGATTCTACTTTTACACATGTTCATTCGTGTGTGTGTGTGTTGTGTAAGGGTGCGTGTGCGAGTGTGTGTATGTGTGCTTTTCTATGTAATTTTATCATACAGTTCTTAATTCCTGTAAGAACCAAATACAGATGGCTTCCATGTCTACAGAGAAATTCCTTTAACCTATTGCTTCTGAAGACTTGCAGAGGACCTCAGCATCAGTTGTTTGTGGGGTAATAAGCTACTGGGGACATTAGTTGAGGGATTTACATGAGCCTTCCTTAGCAGTGCTTGATGGGATGTGGAATTGATGAGCCATTTAATAATAAATTTTATAAGGGATGTTTCTTTGCCTAGGAATGTGCTGTGTAAAGTTTTTCAATGGCCAGAAACCCTTAGACTCAGTTTCCTGTACTTGCCCTGTGCCTTCTCCACTGTGCAGTGTTTTTTTGTTTGTTTTGTTTGTTTTTTTGTTTCCTGGTAACTCAGTTTGTCCCCATGTAATCGCTGATGTCTACTTCATTTCCCCCTTAAGTTGACCAAGCAGTTCGCTATCCTCTTGCCCAGCCACTGTAGGCAACTCTCAGCATGTTCCCTGTCTTTCCTATCTGTTCATTACCTTGACATTTACATTCCTTCTCCACCTCTGGCTACAGTTTAGTTGTTTCCCTGTCTTCAACTTCCTAGGTGTATTTCTAGCTGAGCAGTTGTTAGTCTTATTGGTGGGCACGTGTCCTATGCTCTGTAGTTCCTTGGTTGGAGCTGGCTTTCCATTTATCAAATTACTAGTAATGTTTTTTTTTTTTTTTTTTTTTTTTGCTTGATTGCCTGAATTTCAATGGTACATAAAGGCTTGAAAAAAAAAAAACAAGTTTCCAGCTATCTCCTTTTCCTGTCAAGCTGGTTTTAGGGCGCATTAAGGGTTTGAAAAGCAAGGTATTTATTTACTAGAAAGAGACTTACTCAAGCAGACAACATGGCTAGCTAGAGCGAATAAAGCACTGGAATTTACTGGAAAAAAGACATTCCATGAAACCCAGGTTGTACTGTTTCAAAGCCCTGGGCTAATTGTCTTGGGTAATCGCAGTTGCTATAGGTGGCACAAGGCTGATATCAGGCAGGCTACGAGGCCTCCTGTGCATGGAAGAAGACAGCACACAGGTGGAGGAAATAAATCATACTCTAATTCAAATTAAATCTGCTGAACCAGAGAGATTGTCGGGCTTTCAAGTGTCTATTTAATGTTTGGGTAAAACAAATGATGGTAGTCAGCGAGAAGTTTCTGCGTTGCTAAACTCTTTAGGCTGAGGAGTGATGCAGCACTCTGACTGCCCTAGGACTTCGAAAGCTCATGTAAAATGCAAGGAAGGTATCAGCGTCTGCAAAGCCACCTTTACCTGTGCCTGAAAAAAAATGTTCTTCATTGCTCTCTAGCAAGCCTCATTTATTTAATTAATTAACTAGTTATTTAATTAATTCTGGATATGGAAGGCAGCCTCACAAATGCCAGGGAAGCACTTTTCCTGGGCCTCATCTCCGTCCTTTTCTTTCTTGCTCTAGCTCACGTGTCTCTTGTTGATTTTTATTATTGTGAAGAATCACATAACATAAAATGTATGTGTTCACTCTTCTGGGTTCTCTGTTCAGTAGTGTTAAGTACATTCACATGTACTTAAAATTTTCATCTTGCAGACCGGAAACCGCCACTAAGCAACAGCCCCCTTTCCTCCTCCCTCCAGCCGCAGGTGGCTGCCATTCTCCTGTCTGTTTCTATGAATCTGACCGCTTTACTCTTATGAATGGAGTCATGCAGTATTTGTCTTTTTGTGGACTGGCTTGATTTATTCTTGATTGTGTCACATAAGTAAGCAAAGAGTTACCCTTAAAAACTAAGAATCGTTAAGTTTAGATTCTAAGTACATGTGAGAGACTGAAATTTTATATACTTACTTTATTTCTATGAGAAAAAAACATATAGCCAGTTACCTCAGGTTAGAGAAATCATAGGGAAGTCTTTCATTTCTTCTCACATTCATTGTCCTATTCGGGTCCATCTAATTATTAATGACGGTGCAAGTATCCAGAACTCAGTGCCACATCAGAAAACACTTTGAATTAAGCTAGTGCGATTGCTGTGTTCTTGTTGTTGTTGTTGTTTTTAACATGTCTACACTACAAACAATTTAATCCCCTACCCCCAAGATTTATTTTGGTCAGTATAATCTACCAAGATAGGATAAACAAGCATTGATTTTTCCTTGCCCTTAAACTCTACGAAAGATGCTCTAGAGCAAGGGTTGCAACCTTTTCTGTAAAGGAGCAGGAAGTAAATACCTGGGGCTTTGTGGGCACACTACATCTGCTGTGGGGACTGTCTCTTCTGTTTTAATGGGAAAGTAAAGCCTGGCTGTGTTCTAATGAAACTTTACAGTCACATTTGGCTGGTAGGCTGGGACTTATAAACCCATGTAGTTAAAGCATTAGGGGTTAAGCAGTGAGTCAGTTGTGTGAGCGTTTTGTTTGTTGCACAGGCATGAAGACTTGAGTTTCAGTTTCTGGAACCTAGTAAAAGACCAGTGCTGGGAGAGGGTGGACACAGGAGGATCCATGGGGGTTGCTGACCTCCAGCCCAGCCCCAGGCTCACCGAGAGACCCTGCCTCAAGAGAAAATGGCAGAGAGTGATAGAGCACTTGATACAGGCACCCCTGCCTGACATCTTCCTCTGGCCTGATGTGTGTGTGTAGGTCCAAACACACACACACACACACACACACACACACACACACACACACCTTCCTCCTTCTTTGGTCCTCAGCACCTAGTTTTGCCATTTTTCATACAGAGTTATGAATATTCTTTATGGGGTTAGTAATGATGGTGGTGGTGACTGACAATAAAATCAGGTTATTGTTATCTGTTCTCTTAAATATTTGAAGATATTTTCTAGATAAAGTGTTGATCAAGATATAATTTAAAGACTGGAGAGAGTGGCTCAGTGGTTAAGAGCACTAGCCCAGGTTTGATTCTCAGCACCCACATGGTGGATAATAACTGTAACTCCAGTTCCAGAGGATCCAGCACCCTCTTCTCCCATTCTTGGACATTGCATGACACAGGTGCACTTACACACATGCTGGCAATACACTTATACATATAAAATTAAAAAAAAAAAGCTAAAAATTTTAAGAAAGATATGATTTAAAATTTTAAATACCTGAAAAAATAACATGTTTGAAATATGTCTCCTGAGGAAGGCTAGAAATATTATACAGCATCCCAAAATCTGTTTTGCTAAAATAAAATACCTTTGTTATGATGTTCATTGCATGACACAGGTGCATTTACACACATGCAGGCAATACACTCATAAAAAAAAATAAAAATTTTAAGAAAGATATGATTTAAAATTTTAAATGCCTGAAAAAATAACATGTTTGAAATATGTCTCCTGAGGAACGCTAGAAATATTATACAGTATCCCAAAATCTGTTTTGCTAAAATAAAATACCTTTGTTCTGATGTTCTTTTAACTTTCCCTGGGGAGATGTGAACCATGTCTGTCCACTCCAGATTTGGCACCAACAAGGACCAAAGTAAGGATTTTACCCAAGTCCAGGTCGGTAAACCAAGGAGTTTAATGGGCTTACTCACAGGAACATGGGTGAGGCTACCTACAAGAGAGTGGGTGACCACAAAACAGTTGCCTCATGCAAAGTCCACCCCATCATAGCAATGACCTCCTAGAAGCTCCATCATGGATTCTCACTGCCAGTTCGCCTTCTTCTTCCCATATACTATAGCATCTCACAGGATCCCTTGCAGCTGGGTTGAGGGAGGGAGTAATGGCAAGCATCGCATGTAAGGACCTTCATCTCCTTTTATCAGAGATTTTCCACGGCTCCATTAACATTAGAGTACATCTTCTTTCTACTGCATTGTTATTTTGGTGCCCTGGCTAAGGAGCAGTTTGTTTCTGTGATAGAGCTGGGCAGGTGACCTATGAGTGGAGGGAACAAACAAATAACCACCTAGAATATCTGATCATAAAGATGAAATATAAAGAAAAAATTAAGAATGAGCCACGTCTCCATGCCCAGGCAGAACTACTGATAATAACCGTAAGCCTTGCTGGATCTTTTTGTCGTCCTCCTGTAGACACACAGCCCATTTTTCCACTTGCCCAGAGCCCAGAACATTGACATCTGTGGACAGCAGAGACCACGTGTGTGGAGGAGTGAGGTGAAGTGCCAGAGCTGCACACCTCAGTGTCCGTCCACACTCCTGCCAGCAGCCCTTCTGACGGCAGTTCTTCTGGTATCTTACGTATGCCCTCCCCACTCCCAGGCCTCTGGAGCTTCAGGCCTGTGCATAGTCAGGGCTCCCCAGCAGTAGCCACGTAAGTCGTGACGGTCCTTTAACTGGCCGCTTCATTAAACTTCTTCCCTCTTCCCATTCTGTGTGCCATCTGCTGGCGTGGCCCTGGGCTGACTGGTATCCATTGTCACTGAGCCCATTCCCAGGGCACAGTGAGTTGAGCATTCCTTGCCTGCTTTACACTCCAGGCTACAAGCAATAAAAGAAAACTTCATCTTCCCTAGCGCTGGAGCCTGGGCATTCAGGCTGGATTGCTTTGACAAATTACATCAACTTTTCGAGTCATGGTTTTCCCATTTGGAAAAAGCGGATGATACTGTTGTGTATGTGGAATTGCTGGGAAGATAAATGAGGTTGTGTCTGTGAAGTAGACAGGACAGCCGAAAGCAAGTAAAAGGAGCAGTGCTGTTGCTGGGTTGTTCTTGTGAACAGGTGCTTCCCAGGATAGTCTCCGTAAAAGAAAAGGCAGTTTGTACCTGGAATGTTTTCCCAGCATACCTGTGCAGAAGCGTCCATTTTGGAGAGCCAGAATGCCTCCTGCTCTGCTCCAGGCTAGAGCATTTGTTGTGGGTGGCGCCTGCCTGCATATTTCTAGCTGACAGCAGGTGGCAGTATAGAGCTAGGCCTGCTTTCAGAGATGCTTTGGGAGAATAGAAAATCCAAATAACTCTTCTAAGAAATAACTTTAAGAGACAAAGACAGTAGGCCTTATTCATATCTCTAGGTATAAGGGCAGCTAGCATTTATTGACCACTTTAAAGAGTTTTCAGTATATTTTTATTGAATTTATGTATTTCATACATAGCATTAGTCCTCTTTATACTCCCTTCCCCATCAGCACCCTCCCATAGACCCTCACAGTGGATTTCATGCATGCTCCCATTTAGGTTAAGGCCTATTGAGTCATGTTAGTGACCCCTGACATCCCTCAGTGCAAGCTCATCCACTGGGGTCTAGTCAGAGTTTATCCCTTAAAGATGATCAGCTCTGCCAGGCGTGGTGGCGCACACCTTTAATCCTAGCACTTGAGAGGCAGAGGCAGGCGGATCTCTGTGAGTTCAAGGCCAGCCTGGTCTACAGAGTGAGTTCCAGGCCAGCCAGGGCTACAGGGAGACCCTGCCTCAAAAAGCCTAAAAAAAGAAAAAAGGATGATCAGCTCTTCCTTACCCATTTGATTACTATCAAATGTCTAATAGTTTTTTGGCCAAGATTATGACCTGCTTCCCATTCCCAGAGTTCTATGCTAAGTTTTCACCTGCTTGAGTTTGTATGGGCCTTGTGGATGCTGACACCATTGCTGTAAGTTCATATGAACAAGGTCCCAGAAAGCCTATAAGGCTCTATTTCCATATGGCCACACACCCGCTCCCTGACTCTTACAGTCTTTCTACCCCCTCCTCCTCCACAGTGGTCCCTGATCCCAGGGCTCATTGCCCTCTGTTGCATCAGGGAGCTTCACTGATGAGATGCATTGGTATTCTTCCTACCCCTTGTGCTCCTATATGCCATGAGCCGTTGGTATAGAGATTTCATTTTAGATGTGTCACTTGGAGTTGGCCATTTGACAGACACTTAATCTCTGTGTGTGGCCAATTGTGGAACTCCGTAATAGTCTCTATCTGTTGCAAATGAAGCTTCTTTGATAAGTGATGAATGTCTATAAATATAAGAATCCATTTTAGCATATAGTGAAAAATTAAACTTATCTAGGGGATGTAACAGCCTTGGGTTTTCTCTAAGATCTGTGACCTCTCCAGCCATGTGTGTTTGGCTGTGGTTACAGCACCACACACATTTCCTCTCATTGCTCTCTGTAGGTCCAATTAGGTAGCTGTTGATTACCCCCAAGATAAAATTATCACAACTGCCCCAATGTACTTTGTTATGCCTGACCTTAGTGTGGTTATTGGGCACAAAAGCTGATGTTCTGTTGATGTTCTCCCTTATCAGCTTGCATAGTGTTCTTCAAAAGTATGAGAGCCAGCCTGCAGGGAGGTGGCTTCCAGGTCAGTTCCAGCTAAGTTGCTACAAGTCCTGATACAGGAATATTTGGGAGTCTTTGAAAGCAACAGAGCTTTTCTCATCTCTGTTGTGTTTAGCTTGAGATGCAAGGGTCCCAAAAACTCAACAGCCACCAAAGCCACCTCAGGCCAGAGGCTTTCAGGTTCTTGTCTCTTGAATTCGAAGAATGAAATTCACAGCCCTACAGACCACAGAGGGTGCCATTTAGAAAGAAGTGTTTTATTATAGGGAGCTTAGGATAGAGAAAGCAGAGCTCCTGGACAGCAGAGGGGACCCTGGAAATGGGATACCCCTGAGTCTCATTTTCAGCAGTTAATAAGGTTTTAGTGGAGAGAAGGGGAGAGGGAGATGAGCTGGTCAGTCCAGTCCTCATTCCAGGTGTCCAGGTCCCTGGAGGTCCTGGTCATGTCGTCAGTATGTGGATGTGGTAAGAAAAACATACAGGCTCCTCCTCACTGGCATCCTCGGCCTCTGGCTAGGGTGCAGCCGGCAGAGGCATCTCTAGATTAGATGGTTCTGGCAGCTCTAGCCTCAGGTAGGGACAAGTTCACTAGCAGATCCAAAGAATTTTTCCCATTCTCAGCCAGAAGAAAAATTGGCTGGTACCCCTTTGGGGTTTTGCCCTAAGCTCCCCAGCCATTTTCTGCCCCCTGCTCTTATCAGTCCTGTGTCCAAAGTTTACCTTGTCTTCAGCAATAGGGTCTTAACTTCAAGTTCTGGGAGACAGTCAAGGGCTGTGGCAGTACCCTGTGTAATTTGGGGAGTCTCTTAGACTACCCTGCCCAACACCTCAATGGGATGTTTCTCCTGTCTGGCCTTGTTTCTTGTTATGTAGCCTTCAGCTGTACATATGGACTTATGTAGAGGTATTGTATGTGTTTTCAGTAGTTTTTTTGGACTAATATGATTCCCTCTGGCTTTGTACAGCAGCTAGACATTATTTATCTCTCCTCTCTCTCCCTGTCTAGCCCTTCCTCTTCCCTCCCCATTTCCCCATTTCTCCCTTGATAATGTCAGTCTTCTGTGCTTCCCCTCTCTTGAGTTCCTTCTTCCTCTTTACCCCCATAGTTTCTGTGTAACTCCCCTCTCCCATTCAAATACTCCCATTTTACCCATTCCCCCCTTAGTAACACCTGTCTCCTACTCTACTTCTCTCTCAGGTTCCTTCTTTCTCTTTACCTCCCCACTTTGTAGAGTTTTTACATAACTTTTTTATTTATTCACTTAGTGACTATAAAGTTGGTGGTACTCTCCCCATCTTAAGGAGAAGTTGGGTTTTTCAGAGCTCCAGTAACAGTGTTTCTTAGCCAATCTAAGTTGTTGGGGGATTCAAGCACAAGTAGTCAGTTTGGAAATTGGCACATTTGAATGTCTGCTAGACTATCTATCCTTCACAAGGAAGGTTGACATTTAAAATTCTTTGTTTTCAGCTTTGACTAGCAGAGTCCAGATTCCTGTCTCTTCCTAATGTGGCAGGAAATTAGGATGGAAAGGCATCAGTATTAGCATATTACCATCCAAGGCTGTCCTTCAGGAACAGGGTAGGAGAAAAGCAGGAGTGTGTAAATAATAAAGGTTTAAACCCCAGTGGCCCAGAGCTTTTGAGTCTGAGATCTTCCCCAGCTCTCTGGCCTGCTTCTACACTCACAAGTATTCTTCTTAATAAACTATCCCTATTTCTACTACTGTCCATGTGTTCCTGGTCAGTCTTTTGTTTTGTCACTTAAGAACTCAAAAACCTCAGTGGATGTCTTCTATAACATTACTTCCTTCATTTAAACACATAGTGTAATTTCCAAATAGCCCACAATCTATTATCAGGAAGCCCTGTCACACCTGGGAATGCATCTTACCTGCAGTTGTGTACTTGGCCCAGGGCTCTTGTGATAAATGCAGACCTTGTATTTTGATGCAGACATTGATGCCTATCTTGAAGAAAAGAGTTTATATTAACAGTGCCAAAATGAACAGTCATGGGTAATTCTGTCTTTAGTATATATGTTTCGTTCTATGTGGAGATTCCCAATGGCCAAAACATGTTTTGTAACCAGAATGAAATGCAATTACGATATAAAATATTGTTTACATTCTCTGCTTTGGTTGAGTGCTCCTTCATGGGTTTCTGGGAAAATGCATTTCTCTTTTATTCTTTTTTTTTAAATTTTTTTTTTTATTATTTATTTTTGTATGTGTATGAATGTATTGTTTGCATGCAGGTCTGTGCACCCGTGTCGTGCAATGCCGCAGAGGTCAGAAGAGGGTCTCAGATTCCCCTGGAACTGGAGTTCTCCTGGAATTGGAGTTACAGACGGTTCTTAGCCGCCATGTGGGTGCTGGGGATCGAACCCGGGTCCTCTGCAAGAGCGTCGGTGCTCTTAACCGCTAGGCTATCTCTCCAGCCCCTCTCTTTTATTCTTAAACTTTTATTACATTTTCTTTGTGCACATGCTCTCGTATGTGCATGCACTCAGTTGTGAGACACACAATGAACCAATGAGTGAGTCACAGTACATCTGTGGTAGTCGAGTCTCTCCTAATCAGATGTGAGTCCGAGGATCAAACTCAGGTCACTATGCTTGGTGGCTCAGAAGCTGACTTGTATTCTTTCTGTAGACACCGGAAAGGCTTTCCTAACTTTTTCTACATTGCTTTGCTATAAGGAATGTGTGGTTTCAGGGCATTGTGCTCCCTTCTGTTGTAAGATAACTCTAAAGAGTTCAAGGTATTGAAAAAAAATAAATAAATAAAAAATTTTTAAAAAGTTGATTATTTTAGCCTACCACAAAGGCTAACACGAAGCATTGACCCTGGGTTTTAGTGGACCAATGCCTGATGCACATGCCTGAGTCTGCCATCAGCCTGAGGAGTGGGCCTGTGGCAGTGGATTAAGCTGATATTTCATATTCATGGCTCATGGACTCTTCACATCATAATACAGGAGAGAAACAGGTCCCTCCTTGCCGTCTAGAAGATCCTTAGTCTCTCCATAAAATAATTGAAGAATGGACTCAAATGGAAACTTTAGGACAACTTTATTAGAATTTAAGGAAAAGTCCTCCCGGCAGGGCAGGTAAGCTGTGAATCTCAGCAGCTGCCTTAGGAGGAGAATGTAGGGGAGAAATTAAAAATAGTACCAAGAAGCCTTGCTGGTTTAGAGGGCACATGGAGGTCAGACAGTTATGTGGGGGACAGACAGCATGGTGGGAAAAGAACGGAGCTGTATAGAAAAAGTAAACCCCAGATGCTGGGGCAGTCCCAAGCATTAAGGAAAGCATGGTTAGAAAAGGTAAAAAGAGGGCTGGAGAGATGGCTCAGTGGTTAAGAGCGCCAACTGCTCTTGCAGAGGACCTGGGTTTGATTCCTAGCACCCACATGGCAGCTAAGAACCATCTTTAACTCCAGTTCCAGGGGAATCTGATGCCCTCTTCTGACTTCCGCAGCATTGCACGACATGGGTGCACAGACCTACATGCAGACAGTACACTCATACACATAAAAAATAATAAATAAAAATTTTTTAATTGAATAAAAGAAAAGGTTAAAAGAAGAAAAGGAGAGATTATACTTCTCTGACTTCCTCGGGCTTACAGAGACCTTTTATCTGTGCACAGGTCCATGAGTACCACACTAAGGCAGGTACTCCAGGCAGGAAAAGCTCATCATCTCCTTAAAGCAATAGGTATTCCACCCATCTCTTACCATGACTTATGGTGAACTCGCCTTCCTAAGGGTGGGTCTGCAACCAGGTGATCTGGCAAAACTGGGAAGTTAAGGTTCTGACCAAGCCAGAGACTTTTTTTTTGACCAGTTAATTTTATGGGGGTTTTGCTACCCTAATAATGATAATGTTTATTCATTCAAGGTTTTAGGTGAAGGCAATCTTTTTCATTTTTTATTTTTTTAATTTATTTTTTTTCAAGTATCACAATGTTTATTGATAGATACAAGTATATAAAATTAGGGCATGAACATGATTTGATAAATTAAGTAGACTTAATTTCTATACTATAATAAGGGACCAATTCAAATTCTCACCCACAAAAACCACTTCAAGGGCATTAATGATTTTTCAAATCTGATCAGTTTTGTGCAAGTAAACCATGTTTCTTTTTAAAAAGACTTGTGCACTTGCCCAGGCTTAAGGATATTGAAATGTAGCACATAAAGCCCATTACTAGAGGTAGAAATACAGGCAATATACTATTACGGCAACAACCATCAATTACAATTAAGAATTTTCTGTAACAACCAAATGGATAATCAAATATTGCGACAACTCAAGTATTACTGAACAAAGTGCATTTCTACAGTATTCAGTGTTGCTATTCAGTTTTCTAACTTTAAACAGTCTATGATGACTGGCAGCAAAGAAGGTCCTTGCAATAGACTGCCTGCTTGAGAACCTATGATGTAATTATTGCATGCTGCTACTATACTATCTAAACATTAAAGATACTCCTAAAATATTTGATGGGAGACTCTGATTAAGACATTACACTCCAAAACTCCTTATGCGGAAGGAAATCCTCACTGACATGCTTTCTGCTTTAAATATTGTGCCCCCAAATGAAGTCCAGTAAGCATGCATCCTGTCTTGATCCCCCTGCACTGGCCTCCATGATACTGCCAAGGTAATCCAACAACGGTAGTCCATATTCTGAGGAGGCTGAATTCCCATTAGCTGCTTAGTTCACAAGCTGGGTCTCTCAGCAGTCCTCAGTCCACATTGGAAGGCTAAAAAGTAAAAAAGCTGCATCTCATGTCCTTGAGGAGTGCCAAAAGCAGTGGCATCCACAGAGCAGATGCGCCTGCCTGTAAGAATTGAAGACAGGCCAAACAACGGTGCTTTCTCTTTTTGTTTTTTCTTTTTGTCTTTTTACTAAGATCTCAAGTTTTGTGTCTGCATTACAGTTTCTCTGGTCTTACTGATTATTTATTTCTGGTTGTACTTTCCTTCTGGATGCTTAAGGCCATACACATAGCCCAGATTAACCAAGGTTTTATTTTGTTGAGGTCAGTTGAGGATCTGGTCCTCAGGGGTCTCTCAGGGGTTTTTTGGGGGGCGGAGGGTGGGAGCCCCTTGCTTCTTTCAGCTCCTCATCCACCAGTTCCATCCTCATGAGGACAAAATCGGGTCTTGCTAGACCAGGCTTCCTTTTCTGAAGGATGAGCAGACTTTCCTCTTTATAGACTGGACACTGGCTGAAGTCCTCTTATTGCCTCTCCAAGACCTCCCTGGGCAGGAAAAATGGTGACCCACCTCTGCAGGACTTTTCAAGAGATGCCCCCACATATAATCTCCTAAGACTTGGTTTTTTATTTATAAATATTTTTCATTGATTCAAGAATTTCATACAAAATTTTGATCATATTAAGAGCCCCTCTTCCCTCTCCACTCCACCTTACTATCCCACCCCAACTTCATCTCCTCTCTTATTATACTTTTGTTAAAGGTCTATTGAGTCTTAACTGTATTTTCTAAGCTCTCTTGGGTACGGGTCTATCTCTACCTCCTAGTCTGGTCGAGCTACCAACCATCACACCTATTATTTTATTATTTAATATTTTTATTCTGTGTCATAATATTATATTTATTTAAATGCTTGTTCTATATTTTATATACTTCAAATAATGTATTTTCTTGACTTATAAAACAGAATGTAATGTGATAAAATGAATAACCAACTATAATATATGAAATATTAAAAATGCTTCTATCAAATTATCTATAAAATTGATTTTAAAATGTGAAGGCAGTTTTGACCAATGTTTTATGGTTAATATGTGGTAGTGCAGAGAGTCTAACCTAGCAAGCCTGTCTTAAACCATGTACACTCTTATCTCTCTGCAAAATGGTATACACTAAAGTTTCCAGGAAGAAAATAAGGCCATATTTTTGTTATGGATTGTATAAGGTAGACTACAGTTTACATGATTGTGATGAATTGGAATACTACAGATCTGGAGCCAAGTTATAGCCATACATTGCCTAGCCCTGCATTCACATCCACATGACTGTCAGGTGAAATTCTTTTCTAATGTACTAGCAAAACACCCCGAACCCAAAGGCTAAGCACACCATCAGACAGCACCCGAAGGCTGTGATACATTCTCCTGCTCTGCTGTATCCTGCCCATCTCTTGTTCACAGCAGTGTGTTTGGAAAAGTGCCTTGATTTGTGGCCTTCTTTTGTTCCATAACTAAAATCATCATGAAACTGTTACCACAGCGGAACATGGTGTTGAGGATAACTTGATTCCGTGGGCCGTGATCAGTCCTGTTTTGCTCCAGGATAGAGGATCTCATTCCCTTTGAAGTAAAAGCCAGGGTTTTCATTGACAGTGGCCTCTACGGCACGTAGCCTGTTGTTGTTTATTCCATCCCTTTGCTCAGCCCCACTTGTACCTGTTAGTAGTAGGAAACTTGTAGATGTTGACTCCTGACCCTCCTGGGACAACTTCATCTGTGAACTGAATGACTGTACGGAGTACTCTGACGTCTCTGAACCTTTCTTCATGTGTCAAATTAAGAGCTGTCTGCACTTTCCTGCCTTCCTCTAGATGCACGAGCCAGCTGGTTTCACTCACTCTTTTAATCCTAGGGGATAGCAGAGTGCCAGGCACTAGTGGGGACTTCACAAATGTTGTTTCAGGTACTCATCTGGAAGCTGCACTATGGTTCAGAGTCAGGTGTCTCCTAGGATGGTCTGAGGAAGTGGCTACTTTGGTATAGTCAAGATCCTAAGATTAGTATGGCCATGAGACAACTCATCTCCCTCATTCTCCTCTTTCTTTCATCATAGGTAGATCTGAGCTTTCTAGGGAAAGACAGAAACTGTTCCTAGAAGAAAGGAAGGAAGGATTCCTACTCCTTATCTGACCTCAGGACAAGAACTGGTCATAGCAAAGTGAAAGGCAGGAGGACTGCATGGAAGTTTAACTGAGGCTTGTTATATGACCATTGCTGTGACTAGGTGAGGCAGTCCACAGGATGAAGCCGAGGTGCACAGGCAGGAAATCACAAGGGGTTTGTGATATGTGTGAGAATGACTTTTCTGGAAATGACTTTTATAATATGCACATATTTTGGACAAATGAGTTTTATCTACCCTTGTAAGCAAAAAGTTCATCTTAGTCTGATTACTGAGCCTTGAGCTCCTCTTATAACCTAAACTTAGCTTTCATTGCCCTTAACCTAGAATAATATGAGTATGTGTGTGTGTATATCAAAAGCACTGAAAGCAAGGATATGAAGATTAACCCATTTGTGTTGTGAACAATAGGTAGGATTCCGTTGCTAGCATCTGTTTATGGTTGTGTGTAGATGTATATGTTCTAGGTGTGTGGCTCTGAAAGGGCAAACTTCTCTGGTAAGATAAGGGTCTGACTTTTATTTCCTCACTTCATGCTGGGTGTACTGTTTCAAGAAAGTACAGTGGGTCCTAATTCAGGGGCACAGTTCTGGGAGAATTCTGAAGGAACAGGTTCTCAGCAGTTCAGGCAAACTCTTGGCTTTAGGAAATGGATGCCAAGAATCCAGCTGTCTATTTTCTTTCATTTCTTTGTGTATTTTAATTGAATTTTTGTGTTTCATATATAACATCCTAATCATCTGTATATACCTCTTCCCCGTAGGCACCCACCCTCAGCCCCTCCCCCACCACTGGGTTTCCTACATTCTGTCATTTACATTAAGGCCTATAGAGCCAAGTTAGTGTCTCCAGACATCCCTCAGTGCACGTTGACCCACTGGGGTCTAGTTAGCCTATCTAGAGTCTCTCCGTTAAAGAAGATAAGTTCTTTCTCACCCAGCAGTAATCACCTGCCCAGTAATTCTTTGGCTGCCCATTTGCACAGTTCTGTGCTAGGTTTTTATCTATGTGAGTTTGCATGGGTCTTGTGTATGCTGTTATGATTGCTGTAAGTTCATATGAGCAGGGTCCCGGGAACCTGTAAGCCTCTATTTCCATATGGCCATATACCTCCTTCTCTGCTCTTACAATATTTCCACCCCCTTTTCCGCAACAATCCTTGAGCCCTGGGCAGGTGAAGTTTAATATAGGTCCTGTCCAAGGACCACACTCTGAAGACTCTTATTCGCTATGCTTTGGGCATTTGTGGCCCTTTGTATTCAGTGCCCTCTGTTGCATCAGGGAGCTTCATTGATGAAAGTCAAGAGATACATTAGTATTCTTTCAATCCCTTGTTCTACTGTGTTCAGTGAGCCTTAGGTGTAGAGGTTCTATTGTAGATATGTCACTTAGGGTTTGGCATCTCACAGATACTTATTCTCTGCATGTGACCAGTTGTAAAACTCTGTAATACTCTCCATCTCTTGCAAAAGAACCTTCTTTGATGAGTGGTAACTGGCATACTTATCTGTAAATATAAGGATCCATATTTAGCACATAGCAAATTTTACATTAATCTAGAGATGTGAGAACCTTGGAGTTTTCTCTAAGATCTTTGACCTCTCCAGCCATGTGTATTTGGCTATGTTTACGGTACGCCACATGAGTTCCCTCCATTGAGTGGGCTTTAATCCAATTAGGTAGCTGTTGATTACCCCCAAGATAAAAATGCCACTCTTGACCCAATATAATTGTATGTGCTAGTCATTTCTATGGTTATTAGGCCTTAAAGCTGGAGGTGTACCGTTGATTGATGTGCTCCTTTAGCAGCTTGCATAGTGTTCTCCAAAACTATGAGAGTTAGCCTTCATGGATATTAAGCTGTCTGTATCCAAATATCACTATTATGTGGCCTCATATAGTAAATGCTGCATACATGGAATGAATAGATATAACATCATAAGAACACAGGGGAAATGATTCAGAGGATTGTAACTGGGAGACTAGAAGAGGCTTTACAAAGTCAGATAAGGATAATTTGGATGTTATCATTAAATGGCTATGAATTGCTAAATGGTGAGTTTTTTTGGTTTGGGGGTTTTGGTTATTTATTTATTTATTTATTTATTTATTTATTTATTTATTTTGAGACATGTCTCCTATAACCCAGGCCAGCCTTGAATTCCCTGTGTAGCCAAAGGTGACCTTGAATTCCTGATCCTCCTGTCTCCACATCCAGAGTGCTTGGGTTACAGTCTGGGATTATAGGCAAGCTCCACCATGCCTGGTTTTATTCAGTGTTGAAGAACAAACATAGGGCTTTGTGCGTGGAAGGCAAGCATTTTGCCAGCTAGCTACGTTTCCATGCCTGCTAAATGCTTTTGAACAAAGGGGACCCAGAATGAATGCTTCATTTTAGAAAGTAAGTGGAATAACCAGTTTGACACTCAGGAGGAATGGCACCTTCAGAATCACAAGAGAACTCTTGTCCTGATGCAGAGGTCCAGTTGGACGAGGTTGTAATTATGAAGGTCCTGGAGAAGAGTGTTTGGGAGATATGGTCATGAAATGTCAGATAAAAAGGAGAAAGAGATGTCAAACACTTGTGCCTGCTGAGTACAGGGCAGAAACCTGTACATATCTCTTGGGTTCACAACACTTGCTGTTTTCAGGATCAGGGCACAGTTTACTGGCTGAGCTGATTCTAATATGAAGAGCTCTGGCCAGGGAGTCTGAGTTCAGGACATCCCCAGACATGTTGTCAGCTGTTGTCTGACTGAAGAGGATGCTCTTGAAGGAGGAAGGTGAGCTGAATTTTGAGAACCAGGAACAGGAGACACAAGCATGTTCTTTCAAAGCCTACTTCCTAGGGTTCTTTTCATTGATGAAATGCTCCAACTCGGCTTCTGTTTCTGTCTTCTGCAATTTTCCTTACCCTACTTGCTGGATCTGAGGGTTGCTGTTTGTCTCTCCCTGCCTTGTCCCATCTGCCAATTTTGATCCCATCTCTGTTCCTGTTTCAGAAACTGTTTATATTCCATGACAGGGGTAGCAACTGCAGCCTGTGGGCCAAGCCAGGCCCTCGACCTGTTTCAGTAAATAAACAGAGCTCCATTTCTGCATTTCCGTATTTTCTATGGCTGCCTTCATAGTATAAAACAGACCTTTGCCCTGCATTGCCTCATAGCCTAAGTTAACTGCTCCTTGGCCTTTTATAGGGATAAAAAACCCTGCTAATTCTTATTCTCAACTTCACTCTCCTGGTTTTCCTGTTCCCTCTTTGGCTATGCTCTGGACATGAAAAAAATATGTATAAGTCAGTTATGAGATCATACTGGAAGAGGCCTGCTTAAACATTCCCAGAAGTAATAATGGAACTCCATCCCATTCACTGTCAGCTGCTTTAAGAAATGGTCCCTCATATTTCTTAATTCAAGAAGAGAAAGTCTCATAGTAAATGTAATTATCTTTGACACTTAACCTGTAGAGTTCATAAACATTATTTAACTTCATGTTCACGACCAACTCTAATTTGTAGACAAAAATGTTGAAGCACAGACTTGGAAGTGGCTCACCCTTAATCATACAGTGAAAAAATAGCCAAGGCCCCTGTCCCTTCCCACCAGACCAGCTGCCTTCACAAGAGGCTTTCAGAGCAGGGCCAGGTAATGAAAGAGAAAAAAAGATTATGAACAACATAGTGTATGAGGCTAGACCAGTTTTGTACAGGTTACCTTTGAAATTTGAATGCAAATCTATGTTAGAAGGCTAGCACCCTGTCCTTACAAAATGCTAACACCACCACCACAATAAACTAGGCATGCAGAACAACCATTCCACCTCCAAGAGCTCCTCCTGAATGCACTCTTGATAAGCGGAGCTCTTTGGCTCCCCTAATTACATTTGATGCCAGTGTGGGACTGTGAAGATAGAGCACATAGAATTAAACAAAATCCGAATGGGAATCTCTTCATAGAAACTTTGCCGACGCCATTGTCCTCTGTTAATGAGCCTTTGGTGATTGAAGACCAGGACCATGCCAAAGCAGTAGAAAGAACATGTGCATAAAAGTAAGGCTTTTCTCATGTTTTCTTTACTGAATTTGCTTTGAAGTCCATTGGGGTCTCTCTAGGGTCTACCCCTGTGGTATGGGAAGCCTTTTGAGTCCATATCTGATATTCTTGCTCCACTGATTCTTTGGGGAGAGGTAGCATCCAGCATTAGCATTATAAAAATCTAAAGATTCCTACAGAGGTGTGTGTGTGTGTGTGTGTGTGTGTGTGTGTGTGTGTGTATGTTATGCATATATGATGTATATGATGGTGGCAAGATACAGAAAGAACTTGAGTGGCAACAACAGATGGATGAAGTCAAGCAGGGAATCTAGTATATGTTTCAGAAAAATACTTGGATTCACCAAACAGCAGTAATAGGAGCACATCAGAAAGGACTTCCTAAGTAACTGAAGCCAGGGGCCACGGCCAGCCCATGAAGGAGCTGGGGACAAGGGCAGTCCTAATAGCAGGCCCCAGCTAGGATTCTAGGACCCCTGCCTGGGAAGGAAGGAAGGAAGGAAGGAAGGAAGGGAGGGAGGGGAAGGGAGGGGAGGGAGGGAGTGAGGAGGAAGGGGATTAGATGGAGGAGGAGGGAGGGAAGGAGTGAGGGCATTTGGTTGTCAGACACTGAGCTACCCAAGAGTCCAAAGGCCATATATGTGGGCATACTTACATGTTTTTGTCCCATAATGTTGCTTCTTTGATCCAGATATCTGTACCTAGATCATTAAAGTAGGGGATGTCATGGCAGGTGTGCTGGATAGCTTTAGTGTCAACTTGACACACCTGGGTTGAGGGAGCCTCGATTGGGGAATTGGCTCCATTGGATTGGCCTGTGGCCACATCTGTGGAGTATTGTCTTGATGGTCTAGCAGTGTGGGAAGGCCCGGCCCACAATGAGTGGTGCCACCCTGGGCAGGTTGTTGTGTACAGTATAAGAAGGCAGGCTGGGCATGGGCCAGGGGAGTAAGCCAGTGAACAGCATTCCTCCATGGCCTGTGCTTCAGCTCCTGCCTCCAGGTTCGTGCCCTGAGTTCCTGCCTTGGGTTCCCTAAGTGATGAACTGTGACCCAGGAGATGTAAGCTGAATAAACCCTTTCCTCCCCAAGCTGGTGTCAGTCAGAGTGTTTTGTCACAACAATGGAAGACAAACTAGAACAGCAGGCTTGATCTGTCTGCAGAAAATATACCCATCTTGCAGGGTCTTCTTGGTCTAGAATTTTATTAAAATTCAAGCATGAAGGGTGACTTGGAAAAAATAATGGCCTGTAAGGAAATTTGCCGTTCCTTGTAGTCAACAGAGACATATGCACTCAGTTCTCCAAGGCAGACTCGGGTAGAGATACACAGTGCCAGGAGGAACAGGAACAGGGGCAGCTGAATCAACTCCCCTTCGGGCTGGGGCTGTTTTCTCCTTTCCTGTTTCCTGTCTTTATTCTTATTCTCCAGCCTAAGTGTGCATGCTCCAAAACTCAATCTTCTTTTCCTTGTGAATTGACACTGGTGGATATTCTGGCTGTTCTGTTGGCTTTTTGGTTATTTTTATTGTGTTAAATAGTGTGTACAACATGAGATATAACCTCTTAAATTTTTAAGTGTGCAGTACATTTGTTTTAGCTATAAGCAATGTCACAACAAATCTCTAGAACTTTCATCTTGCTTGACTGAAAGGCTATACCTATTGAATCCCTCATAACCACCATTCTGGTTTCTGTTTCCAAAAGTTTTACCACTCTAGACACTTAATACAAGTGGGATCCTGAAGTGTTTGTGTTTGTGTGACTTTTTTCACTTTGAATAACATCATCAAGGTTCATGCACTTTGTTCAGTACCCCAGCATTTCCTCCTGTTTCATGGCAGAGTAATATTTTACAGTGTATATGTACCACAATGTTTGGTCCCAATGCTACTGCGATGGACATTTAGGCTATTTCTTTTCTTTGCTTATTATGCACAATTCTACAATGAAAGTGGAAGTAAAAAAAAATCTCATCGAGATGCCAGTTTCCATACATTCTGAGAAGGAGTGTTGCTCAATCACATGGCAGTTTTAGTTCTAATTTTCTGAGAACCCGGCGTGCCATTCCTTGGCGGGTACACCATCTTATACTTCCACTCAGTGTTGAAGGAGCTGCACCCACCTAGCTTCTGCTACTTCTTACACAGCAATAAGCACTGCTGCCTGCTCTTTTTCCAGCATCTGACTCCTGTATACTTTTGTTTTCTGAGCTTGATGCTTCACATGTTGTTAAAAATCCAAGTAAAGGGGCTGGAGAGATAGCCTAGCGGTTAAGAGCACCGACCACTCTTACAGAGGACCTGGGTTCGATCCCCAGCACCCACATGGCGGCCAAGAGCCGTCTGAAACTCCAATTCCAGGAGAACTCCAGTTCCAGGGGAATCTGACACCCTCTTCTGACCTCCGCGGCAATGCACGTCATGGGTGCACAGACTTGCATGCAGACAATACATTCATACATATACAGAAATAAATAAAATTTAAAAAAAAATCCAAGTCAAGTCCAAATACCCTATGACCTGATCTTACCACCTAGCTGAATTCCCTGCTACTGGAAGCTGTTTCTCTGTTTGGGGGCAGTTGATAGGGTTGTAATATCCTCATCCTGGATACTACATGTACATAAATGTTATGTTAACTGAACTGCTATCTCCCGAAAGCAAGTACTCTGTGTCCCTGGGGACTTGAGGAGGACTCCAGGGAGCAGGATTCAAGTTCTCAGGACACTGTCCATTCCTTTAGAGACCAGTGATACTGGTAGGGACAAGGAGGAAAGACGTGGTCAGCGACTTCACATTTAACAAGCAGGGCTTGAAATAGACAATAAGCTTCGGAGAAAGGTTCCAGTCGCAGCTGAGCTCTGCAGTGTGGGTTTGGCAGGTAAGAGGGACAGGCACATTCCAGAAACCAGAAGTGAAGTTCATCTCAGTTCCATGGGAAGTCAGAGCAGCTGCTTGCTAGCAGTGGCCAACCTCGCTGGCAGTCTTCACAGCTCTGCTTCTCACATCCGGTTCTGGAGAGCTCTTGGCTTCTAACCACAATATGCCGTGTCAGCAGTGCTGACTGAGAGCTAACCTAAGGTTAGCCGTGCCTGAGCTATGGCCTTAACCTGACCTTGGTTGGCAGTGGAAGGAAAGGAAAGGCATGGGCTGTGCGGACTTCTTGGTGCTGGTTACAGCTACTCTCCTCCTTTCTGCTTCTCTTTTACTCTCTCACCACCCCCTACGTGTCATTATCTTGAGGTGCTGGTTCCTAAACCAGACAGGTATGGAGAATCACCTGGGTGCTGGAATAAAAGGGAATTCTGCCGGCCTGCCGTGAAGAGCCTGTTAGCTGGTGCGGACAGGCCTTTCTGTTGAGATACACAGCCAAGAACTGCAGAGAGATCGGCAGAGGATTGACTTCCTGAAGAAGTATCTCCTTCTTTGCCCACCTTTCTTTTTCTGCACTTCCTGCAGGGATCATATATTTCTTTTAAAACCAGAAAAGAAATTGATATTACCAGAAACAAAACCCACAGCCTATTGTTATGTGATCTTGGCAGAAACCGTTAACACCCAAATGTGTTCCTCTTTTCACAGGTGGACTTGACCTCATCTTCCTGCCAGGCCTTGGATTTGACAAAGATGGCAACCGACTTGGGCGGGGCAAAGGCTACTACGACACCTACCTGAAGCGCTGTGCACAGCATCAGCAAGTCAAGCCCTACACCTTGGCTTTGGCCTTCAAGGAGCAGATCTGTCCACAGATCCCAGTGACTGAACAGGACATGAAGGTAGACGAAGTTCTGTATGAAGACTCCTCAGCATCTTAAGCCAAGTGATGGAGAGGCAGATACTCACTGGCTTGTGCCAGAATAAAAAATAAAAAAGTAAAACTGCCTGCCTGGTGTGGTGGCACATGACACAACACATGGATGATGACACATACTTTTATTCCTGGAACTCAGGAGGCAAAGGCAGGCAGGTCTCTACGAAGTCAAGGCCAGCTCGGTCAATGTAGTGAGTTCCTGGCCAGTGAGGGCTACACAGTGAGAACCTGTTTAAAAATAAAATTTAAAAAGGAAAATATGTATATTTTCCCCTTGTCAAAAACTGAGTTTAAAATGCACATTAAAGTGAATATGAGTCTGTTTAAGTTGTTGATATCTTCTTGGTTTAACTATGGTGATATGGTTCTTTTTTTTAAGGCTTTACAGCTTAATGTATTATAGGTCTTTAAAGTATTCCTTTATAATGCTCTAAATATCAGTGTAATGTTTCCCTGTTCATCTCTGATTCTGTTGATTTGGGACTCCTCTTTCTTCTCCTTAATTGCACTGAGTCTGTTGGTCTTGTTTATCTTTTCAAAGAACCAGCTCTTAGATTGTGGAACAATATTAATTTAAAAAGAGGACTTGAAACCGAGAGGGAGTGTGGGAGTGTGGGAAGAGTTAGAGTGGGAAAGAAATGGTATAAATATATGAGTACCATATGTGAAATTCTCAAAAAAGATCTTTAAAGACAAAGTTTCTATGGGCTGCATTTTTAGGGCAAGTGTTAAATATCTAACATATAACTAGCTTTATAAGTCAGTAGAAGTCTGAGTAATAGAACACTGGTTCAAGTAGAGGTGATTGCTGTGTGATTTTTAGCTACTTTTCCTGGTGTTAGGATGGTAAGTTGATCTTTCTCCTTTGTAGCTTATGTCAGTCGTTAACAAGGGATTGTTTCTTTTAAGTATGAGAGGAAGCTATTAGGGCTGGATACTATATTTCCTTACGTCCTGTCGTGGACCTCATTGCTCTGGCATGGTGGTGCACCCCTTTAATCCCAGCACTCGGGAGGCAGAGGCAGGCAGAACTCTGTGAGTTCAAGGCCAGCCTGGTCTACAGAGCGAGTTCCAGGCCAGCTGGGGCTATAGGGAAACCCTGTCACAAAAGCACCAAAAAAAAAAAAAGACTCTACTGTTGTTAACTCAAGAATATTATACTACCTATCATGGCTTCATTCACTCAGCCTGAAATTTTACATGTAACACTTTTCAGCTTTGTGTGGTGGGGGAATGGATCCTTTTGTTGCTTGCATACTTTGATTCAGTTTATTGGTCCCCACCTCCCTAGTGCTTAGGATTTGAAGTCTGATCTGTGTTAGGAATCACTTCTTTTCACTCATGGTTTCCATTTAGAACTGAAAGTTGCCACAGGCTGGACGTTAGCAGATGGTCTCACAGCCAGGGAGAGGTAATTTGTATGTATGTGGGGGATGAACGAGATTTGGTTATCATAAGACACCCAGGAGTCTTTCTAGATGTGACTTGCTTGCACCCCGCCCCCAGCCTGTCACCAGTGCCTGCTGGCCTTACCTCCCTGACATCATCAGCATCTGTGCTCTCCTTCCTGCCATCCGGCCTTGATTTCATCCAACCCCAGCACATCTCAGATGAACCAAGCAGGCTTCATACTTGGTTACTCTTGCCTCCAAGTTATTTGAGATTGATCTGATAAAACATGAATCTAAACATGGGGACTCCCGATTAGAGTATTCTGGAACTGTATAACATGGCCTCTGCCCTCTTGCATTCTCCTTTTTTTTTTTTTTTTTTTTGGTCTTTTTGAGACAGGGTCTCCCTGTAGCTCTGGCTGTCCTGAAACTCACTCTGTAGACCAGGCTGGCCTTGAACTCACAGAGATCTGCATTCTCTTTTAACGTGCCATTTCCTGCATGTGTCCCAGGCTGCCTTGGTGTCCTGCCCCAGCAAGCCTGCTTTCCTGTCTCAATGCAGTCTTCGCTACCCTTCTTGGAACTGCTGTGTCTTCAAGACTCTGCCCTGCTTCACCTCTTCCATGAGCTCCCCACTGCGGGCTCCTCTTTCTTGCCTTGTTTCAGTGGCTCTGGCCTGCCCATTCATCATGGCCTTCATATCAGTTTCTAGTGTCCATGTCTACCCTTGTACCAGGCTATGAGCTTCAAAGAACTCCTCCAGCCAAATAGATAACTAAATGCAATCAGTGCTCAATTACATTTTTAAAGAGTTAATTCAGTATATTTGAAAAGTATTTCATTTAACACACATATACTGTTCTTTACATAATAGCATATAATTTGGTATTTCTTTTCCAAAGTATAAAAGAAAAAACCTTTAAAAATGGAATTGGGATAATGGTTTATCTGTAAAATTTATAATATACAGTGAGAAATGGGAGACAAAAATGGAATTCCTGAATCTATAAAGACATACTGTACTGGTTAAAAAAATCTTATTCAGTGTTACTTCAACTACAAGGTGAAAATCTGTGTTAATATAGTCAACCTGACTGTTGGTGTGAAATAGTTAAACCATAAAATTACTGAGCCACTGCTCTCATAAAAATGTAACAGTAATTTTGTAAAGCAAAGGATTTAATATATTCCTACCATCACTCAGTTTGTAAGCATCAGATTAGTGTATCTTTGGATTGCATTGTTTTAAACTATTTGATTTTTAAAAATTGCTGTTTGAGTTGTAGATTTGAATTTCATAAAACATCATCAGCCAAATTTGGCTTGGGATTAGGACAGAATTTCAACAACCTCTGAAATGGGCCTGAACCATACGTCTCCCATTTTGTACTACATGTTTATGTGAAGTGGCTTTCCTAGTATTGGCAATTATAAAGTAAAAAAACCTATCAACTCTGAAAAACACTGAAGACGTTCTGTGTCCTGCAGTATCAAATCTTCCACAAAGACTTAAGTGTTTATGTCAAAATAAACAGGTATATCCATCTCAGTACTATGCAAATTAGCTCTCATCCTTAATAAGTAGTATATAAAATAACCTTTTTTAAATGAATTTTGTTATGATTTGTTATAAGTATATAGGTGAAAATTTTATATATATAAAATTTTATATATATGGGTGAAAATTTCTTGAAAAGGAATAGATTCAATGTTTTATCAGAATTTATCAGAAATGGAAAAGTTTTCAGATTCCTGTTGTAACACATTTCCAGTGATTCCAAAGCCTAATTCTTTTTTTTTCCCAAAGCCTAATTCTAATTTTATTTTATTTCATCAGTTAGCTTTCAGACATCTTCTAGTTGCAAAAGTTGCTTTCGAGGACGAGCAGATCTGCATTGAAGTGAGAGTACCAGCATTTCAGTTCTATTCACCCATTTTGCAGTTTTGTTTGTTTTAAGATTATTTTTTGGAGGCTAGAATTTTTTTTAATTTTTTTTTATTTATTCTTGTATGTGTATGAATGTACTGTCTGCATGTAGGTTTGTGCACCCATGTCGTGCAATGCCGAGGAGGTCAGAAGAGGGCATCAGATTCCCCTGGAACTGGAGTTAAAGATGGTTCTCAGCCACCATGTGGGTGCTAGGAATCGAACCCGGGTCCTCCGCAAGAGCAGTCAGCACTCTTAACCGCTAGGCCATCTCTCCAGCCCCCTGCAGTTTTGTTTTATGTTTTAGTTGAAGTCTGGGCTAATCAATGTCTGTTTTCTTAATGAGGACCTGTCATTCTTACATGAATCAAAATATGTCACACATCTACCTTGTTAAAAAATGAGTGCACAGCTTATTGAAATCCTTAGGAAGGTTTTAAACTATGTTAGAAATAATACCCTTCTGGGCTGGAGAGATGGCTCAGCAGTTAAGGGCATCAACTACTCTTACAGAGGACCCAGGTTTGATTCCCAGCACCCACATGGTGGCTAAGAACGTCTTTAAGCTAGGCGTGGTGGCACACACCTTTAATCCTAGCACTAGGGAGGCAGAAGCAAGCAGATCTCTGTGAGTTCAAGGCCAACTTGGTCTACAGATTGAGCTCCAGGCCAGCTGGGGCTATAGGGAGACCCTGAATCAAGATGATAATAATAATAATAATAATAATAATAATAATAATAATAATAATATAATAATAATAATAATGATGAAGAAGAAGAAGAAGAAGGAAAAAGGAAGAAGGAAGAAGGAAGAAAAAGGAAGAAGAAGAAGACCCTTCAAAGATTGTGGTTATATAAACATGAAAGTGCATGGGTTTTACATGGCCTTCAGCAGCACAAGTAACTATACAGTGAAGTCTCATCATATAACCCTGTTCAGTATACCCTCTATATTACCAACATATTATTCTCTCCCTCCCTCTCCACCCCTCTCTCCCTTCTGTCCCTCCTCCCCCTTCATTCTCCTATCCTTTCCTTTTTTCCTTCTCTCCCCTCCCCTTCCCTTTTCTTCCTTTCTTCCCCTCTCTGACAGGGATCAAACTAAGGGACTCATATATACTAGGCAGGCACTCTTCCACTCACCCACACCCTTGGCCACAGAGTCATTTTCTGAAAGAGTTCTCATCTGTGTCACTGATGGAACATGCCATTTACCCTGAAGATACAATTTAGACATATCTGTCTTTTGAAAATATCTTCTTAGGTAGTTATTTACCTGTGACCATTTGTCCTAGTAACTTTCTATTGCTGTAATAAAAACACTGACCAAAACCAACTTGAGGAGGAAAGGGTTTATTTGGCTTACTGCTCACATTCCATCATCAAGGGAAGCCAAGGGAGGTGAGGACTCAGGGCAGGATCTGGAGCAAAGACCATGGAGGAGCACTGCTTACTGACTTGTTCCTCTGGTCCATACTCAAGCCACTTTCTTATTCACTGAGCTCACAGTTCATCATATCAGTGCAGGGACTCAGGACTGGAACCTGGAGGCAGGACCTAAAGCACAGGCCATGGAGGTACACTGCTTACTTGCTTGCCCCTCTAGTCCGTGCTCAGCCTGCTTTCTTTTATAACACGGGACCACCTGCCCAGAGGTAACAGCACAGACAGTGGGCTGGGCTCTCCCACATCACTCTACAATCAAGAAAAATGCCCTACAAACATCAAATGGAGGACATTCCTCAATTGGAGGTCCTTCCACCCTGGTGCATTAAGTTGACAACTGAAGCCATCTGGCACACCAATGTGGTAAAAGTCATAAGTTCCTGCAGATGAAGGGGAGGCTGTTGGCCTTCTGGCAGCCATGTAAGTCTCATGACCCCATGGCTGGACCTGTGCCTAGGCTGATGGCACAAAGCTGATGGCCTCATGGGCAAACCCTCAGCTGGGCAGCTGGGAAGTTGGCAACTCTGAAGCCAGGAAGCTGTTGGCTTCCTCAGCCCCCATGTACGGTCTCACCCATGGCCATAGGCTGTTGGCCTTCTTGACCACCCAACTGTCTTTAAGCCAGGCATGGTGATGCACACCTTTAATCCTAGCAGTTGGGATGCAGAGGCAGGCGGATTTCTGTGTGTTCAAGGCCAGCCTGGTCTACAGAATGATTTCCAGGCCATCTGGGCTATAGGGAGACCCTGTCTCAAAACAAAAAAACATCAGCTAGCTGGGCATGGTGGCACACACCTTTAATTCTAGCACTTGAGAGGCAGAGGCAGGCGATCTCTGTGAATTCAAGGCCAGCCTGGTCTACATAGTGGGTTCCAGGACAGCTGGGGCTACAGGGAGACCCTGTCTTGAAAAGACCAAAACAAAACAAAACATCAGCTAGGCACCTTTAATCCCACTGGGAGGCAGGCGGCTCTCTGGCAAGGCCAGCCTGGTTTCCATAGAGGGTTCCAGGCCAGCTGGGGTTACAAGGAGAATCTGTCTCAGAAANAGGAGGAGGTGGAGGAGGAGGAGGTGGTGGTTCCACTGTCTCAAAAAAGAATATTAAAAAAAGCTTACTGCTAAAGAAGAAGAAGGAGGAGGAGGAGGAAGAAGGAAGAAGGGAGAAGGAGAAGAAGAAGTTGTTGTTCCACTGGGGATAGGAAACTTTTTTTAAGATATTTGAATATTTGAGGAAATGTCTATTTTGTCTCTCTTATATATGCATCCTGTGCTTGTGTGGGTATACCTGCATGGAAGAGGTCAGAGGGCAGCCTCAGATGTGGTTCCTCAGGAACCATCCACCTTGTTTGTTGGGATAGGACCTCTCACTGGCTTGGAGCTCAGCAAGGGGCTAGGCTGGTTGACCAGCAACCCCTAGGAATGCACCTGTCTCTACCTCCCCAGTTCTGGAATTACAAGGAAGTCCTAGTGCTTGTGTGGCAAGCACCTTATAAACTGAGCCACCATCCCCCAGGGCCTATTTTATCTGTGCTTTATAATATTTCTTATAGTTATACCATAAAAGAAAGATGAGCAAACATTTGACTGTACTCAACCTCCCTCCCCGGAAAATGTATTCCTGCATTTCAGTCTCAAGCTCGTCCCAAGTGTTTTCTGTTTGCCGTCCCTGGTGCTTTCTGATAAAGATGCAGCCTGTCTTTCTTTCATTGCTTTACCATTCTTCCATTCATATTTCTGTGGCATGAAGAACCAGACTTACTTGATGGCATGCTATTTTCTATCTTCTGCTATTAAATGGGGAAAAAAACCTTTAAAACTTGTAAATATTTGAGATTATAGTTAGTGAGCATTGTCTCACAATTGTTAAAGTTGACATCTCAGGATGCTACTTGCTGCTGAACACACAGTGGGCACGCCTTCATTTTCTTCTGCTGGAGCAACTCCAATCGACAGCTTCACAGTTGTCACTGTGGAAGGGAGGTGGAAAGCCATCATGAATCACAGGGACCCAAGTCCAATTCTCCTGCTGTCTTCTTGGCCAAACCTAACATCTTTCCTCATGAGGTTCCTGAATGGCTTATGTCAGAAACACAAGTGTCGGTGATTGTTGCCCATCACATGTGACCACTTATCTTTGTTCTGCTATAATTTTGTAGAAATCTTCTAAAGCCACTTTTAGATTTTGAGAGGGTTGGTGGAATAGACCGTACATACAGTCAAGTAAAGTCCTTATTCCTGGGGATACACGTGGAAACTGCATTATAAAGGCAGCACAGCTCCCTCTCCCAGATATTTCCCCACAAGCACAGATCATATACAGTAGCAAACATGGAGATTCCATAGAGGGAGGGAGTGAGGGGCTGGTGTTGGTGTAAAGGTAACTTGTAAGAAACTTTATTTTCTGTAACTTCTACTCAAGAGAAAATGCTGTTACCTAGAAAACAGCAGATCTCTTCTGACCAAGACCTCCCATCCAAGTCTACCAAAGGATTCCCAAGACTAGAGGAGGAAAAGCTAGAAATGCTTTTTAAAAATATTTTATTTATTTTTTATGAGTACAAGCATCCTTCATGTAGAACCAAGTTGCAAGCAGTTGTGCCCAAACCCACACAGCCCAAGGCTCCCAACATCCAGCTGGAGGGGCTTGTAGGTACAGTCAAGTTGATCAAATAAGTGGGCTAGTCTATATTGCTGTAGTTTTACCATTCACCCCAATTGCAGCCCTTATATTCTACCATGCCCCCTCTTCTGTGGATTGTTCTCTCGGCTTAGAAAAGGGGCTCAGGTAGACAAGAAGCAGAAAAAAAAGGAGCTAGATACTGAAAAGTCTTTAAAGCATGTTTTCATGCCAGGCCTGAAGAAGGCCAGGAGCCTGGAGGAAGATAGTCATTAAAATACACTCTGTAAGTTTTGCAGTTTAAAGGGTATACTTAAAAATAGTATATATTTATAGAGAGAGGTATTTCAGTAGAGATTTACACAGATAAAGTTAAAGGACTTGATTTCTCTGAAGTCATAGTCTAGTCATATACCTTTATTGAGCAAAGTGTATATTGAGTAAAATTTATTTGGCTGGTACTCAACTCTGCCCAAGCTTTGTCCACATATTATAGGATATTTTAAGGCTTAATGAAAAGTTTAGATTAGTTAAATTCTGTTGTAGGTTTTGGTGAAGATGGTAATACATTTGAACTAATTGGGAATATAAAATGTTAATTGTTTTATTTATAATTTGTATTGAACTTCCAACAGTAACTTTGGGTTTAAGGTACACAAATGGTCTCTATATTTTTCTGAGTTATACAATATCACATTGTAACACTTTCTTTTACTTGTAGGACAATTTAAAGGAATTAAGTTTAAGTTTACTTCCCAAATAAGTAGCATACAGGCAATGATAAACTGTTTGGGTAAATTTAATGAAAAATTATGCCTTGGCTCCTGTTTATGGGTATGTGTAATACAACGTAGGCATCTATAAGTCAAAACATAAAAATTTAAAAACCAAAAAGAGGGAGGTGGGAGGTGGTGTAGTATCCCTTCTGGGATACAAATGTAAAAGTCTGTGTTCCAAACCTATTGATAAATTTTCAATTTTGAGATCTTGAAACTAACAATGGGAGATTTGTATGTTCCCAGAGGTAAAAACACCAATCTAAATGCCTGAAAACATACAACTTTTGGCTGTGCAGGATGGACTGAGAAATGCCAGCAGAGAGGCTGACCCATCTGAACATTAAAGAAAGAGGAACCTCAGACTGCCTGAGTCGCAGACACTGAGCATCTCTCTGAATTCTATTGGGGTTAACTGTTTATAATAGGCCCTAATGAAGTTTACCTTCCAGATGCTGAGAAACCTTCCTACCTCTCCCCTTTATAGGAAAAGGAAAAACATGATGGTACTGAAGTCATTCCCTAACTGTAAATTAGAGCCAATTGTTATAGTGGTAATTTCTTATAAAACAGGTATAACCACCTTTTTTAATTGACTGATAGACATAGGAACTGTGAAAGGATAATTCTCTATTTAGAGCCACATTCAATAGTAAATTCTTTATAAGCTGTGTAATTAAGCAAAATATATTAGTATAGGAAAGCTCTGATATCAGCAATGAATTATTCTGCCAAGGAGATGTTGGCTAGGGGATCCAAGATCCAAGTGGGATATATGCAAGGAGAAAGGCAGTAAGTCCCTGTTGTCAAAGACCTGGTGTGAGCATGAAAAAAATGTTTTGAGACGTCACTTGCTAATGTACAACTGGCCTCTGAAATGCCAGAGAGTGTTACCAAAGGCCACTAAATCAATACAGCAAAATATTGGTCTCCTTGAGACAAGCAAGACTCCTCTATCAGTATCAGCTACACCTCAACTGCCTGGAGATACTGTGCAACAGTGGCAGCCATATATNTTTGAACTAATTGGGAATATTAAAAGTTGTAATTGTTTTATTTATAATTTTATTGAACTCCAACAGATAACGTTTGGGTTAAGGTACACAAATGTGTCTCTAAGTTTTTCTGGGTTATACATATCACATTGTAACACTTTCTTTTACGTTATAGGACAATTTAAAAGGAATTAGAGTTTTAAGTTTTGTTTCCACAAGATAAGTAGCATACCAGCGCAATGTTAAAACCTTTTAGGGTACAATTAATAAGTAGTAAAATTTGCCTTGAGCTCTCTGTTTATGGGGTATGTGTAATACAACGTAAGGCATCCCTTATAATAGTCAAAACATAAAAATTTAAAAAACCAAAAAGGGCGGAGAGGGGGAGGTGGTGTTTAGCTATCCCTTCTGGCTAGTATACACTGTAAAAGTCGTGCTTCCAGGATACCTTATTTGATTAAGTTCATCAATCTTTGAGATCTGTGATAACTAACATAATTGAGCGGAATTTGTTGTTCCCACAGGGTGAAAACACCATATGAAATTGCCTGAAAATACACACATTGTTGGCTGGTGCACGGATGTAAACTGAGAAATGCCTAGCCAGAGAGAGGCTACCCATCTGAACATTAAAAACAGAGGAACCTCAGAATGCCTGAGTCACGACACACTTGAGGGCACACTCTTCTGAATTCTTATTGGGGTTAACTGTTTATAATAGGGCCTTAATGAAGATTTACCTTCCAGATGCTGAGAACCTTCCTACATTCTCCCCTTTAATAGGAAAAGGAAAAAAACTGAGTGGTAACTGAGTCATTCCCTAACCTGTAAAATTAGAGCCAATGTTATATGGTTAATTGCTACTTATAAAACAGGTATACCACCTTTCTATCTAAAACTGACTGATAGCATAGGAATCAATGTTAAAGGATAATTCTCTATTTTAAGTAGCCAATCAGTTCAAAATAGTAAAATTATTATATAACTGTGTAATTAAGAAACACATTATATATCAAGAGAAAGCTCTGAATATTTTCAGCATGGATTATTCTGCCAAATGAGAATTGTCTAGGGGATCCAAGACTCGGACAAGTCGGACTCATATGATCACAGGAGAAAGCGGTCGTACGTAAGTCCTCTGTTAGATCAAAGACCTGGTTCTGTAGGGCACTTGATATACTAAAATTTTTGAGACGTCAACTGCTAATTACAACTCGGCCTCTGAAATGCCAGAGAGTGTTACCAAAGGCCACTTAGAACTAATGACAGCAAAATATTGGTCTCCTTGAGAACAAGCAAGACTCCTCTATCATTATCAGCTATACCTCAACTGCCGGAGATACGTGCAACAGGCAGCCAATATATTATCTTACATAGATATATATATATAATATTATTACGATTATATATATTGATCCCAAATCCTAACTGGCTATTAGCTCTCTCCTTGGAGGAATAACTCACAGCAGATGCCACAAGCTTATGTCCTCTAGTGGTTAGGAGATGTTATAAGCCACAATAAGAACTTGTCACCCTTTATAGAGAAACCACAGTTTGTGGATTAGCATACCATCCAAGCATCTGTGTCTATGCTCACAGCTTAGATTGCCATAATAATTAGTACTGCTTAAATGCCTGTACATCCAATTGCTTGTGCTTTGTTAGTAGGATTAAAAAGGTATGACTGGATAAGCTGTCAACCCATGAAGGGGATCAACCTGAACAGATTAGAGTCCAAAATGACATCTCCAGAGAAAATAAACTGTTTGTTTCTCACCCACTTGTGCCCCTTTCCCAAAACCTAGGGAGCAACTTGTGAAAGAGGAGGCATGGTAGAACATAAGGGCTGCGGAGAGATTGGGGTGAATCATGAGACTACAGCAATATAGACTGGACTCCTATTTGATCAACATGCTTGTGCATACAAGCTTCTCCAAGTGGACTATGGGAACCTTGGGTTGTTCAAAATTTGGACATAGATACTTGCAAATTTGTTTTACATGAATGTTACTTACATTCATTGCTTAAGCTTAATAATTTGGCTCATTCCAAAACAATGCACCAATTACCTAATTGTACAGCAAACTGAGTAACATCAATGTGATCTGAAAATAATTGTGCTCTTATATTGTAGAATTCCTTAAAAAAATAGACAAAAGAGGAAAAAATATTTTATTTATTATTTTTATTTTATATATATGAGTGTTCTGCCTGCATGTATATTGTAGAATCCCTTAAAAAATAGACAAAAGAGGAAAAAATTTTTATTATTTTTATTTTATATATATGAGTGTTCTGCCTACATGTATGTAAGTGCACCTGTGTTTTGCAGTGGCCACACAGGCCAAAATAGGGTGTGAAATCCCCTGGAATGGAGTTATGAATGGCTGTTAGCCACATGTGGATTCTGGGAATCGAATCCGGGATGACTGAGCCATCTCTCCAGCCCCTAGAAATGCCTTCTAAGTCCCCATGTTTTCCCTTTCCATCTCCATCCTCCTGTTACCACTTACAGCTCCTTTTATTTTAAAATTTTGGGTTTATTATGACAACAGTCCACTCAGTACCAGTGACCACATGTCTGCTGATGTGTTAGTGATCTGCTTTTAGTTCTAAAATGATGTATTTCAAAAGTATGCTTTTTTCATTATTACTATTATTATTATTATTATTTTAATTGCAGAACACATTTAGGGATTCACAGTTTAACAGTAAACTTCCATGCAAGTAAGAAGAAATATAACTTTACATTCCTAAATTGTATAGCAAGTTGATGTATGTTTTAATGTACTTTTAAAAAAAGAATTATTCTTTCTCATAGATCTTAGAACTGAGGAAAATAGAGACAAACTTCAAGCTGTACCTACAGCAATATCAGTCAGTGTGGTGTTATCTTTAGTAATCAGTTACCTACCTTGACTTCATATAAGGATTTGGTGCTAGGATCCACACTGAGGGATAATATACATCATTCATTTTTCTGAGACTGTGTTACTTCACTTAGCATAACAGCTTCTAGTTCCATCCATTTACCTGCAAATTTTATGTCATCTTTCTTTACCTCTGTATAGAATTCCATTGTGTAAATGTATGACATTTTCATTATCCACTCATCAGTTGAAGGACATTTGGGTTGCTTCCAATAGCAAAGAGCATCAGAAAACATGGTTGTGTACGGATCTCTGGAATAGGATGAATCCTTTGGATATAGACTCAGGAGTGATATGACTGAGTCAAATGCTAAGTTCATTTTTAGTCTTTTAAGAGTTCACCACACTGCTTTCCATAGGGGTTGTACAAGTTTACAGTCCCAGCAGCAGTGAATGAGTGTCCCCTTTCCCCACAGCCTCTCTAGCATTTAGTATCATTTGTTTTCCTGATCATACCCAGTCTTAGTGGGGTAAGATGAAATCTTAAAGTGGTTTTAATTTGTACTTCCTTAATTACTAACAGTGTTGAACACTGTTTAAGATGTTTCTTACCCATCTTCTTCTCTTGAGAGTCTCTGATCACTTCTTTAGCCCATCCTTTAATTGGGTCATTTGTTTTCTTGGTCCTTCATTTTTAGAGTAATTTATATACTCTCGATGTTAAGCACCTGTCAGATGCATCACTGGTGAAGATTTCCCCCCATTCTGTGGTTTTCTCTTCACATCTTTGATTTTTTTCTTTTGTCCCACTTATTGAGTGTTGGCCTTATTTCCTGTGCAACTACTGATTTAGAAAGTATTTTCCTATACCTAAATATTGTAAGTTACTGGCAATGTTTTCTAACATTTTCAGAATTTCAGGTTTCACATTGAGGTCTTTGATCCACTTAGAGTTGACTTTTGTACAAGGTAACAAATGGTGATCAGCACTTGTAAAAGTATGCTTTTATGTTGGACATAGTGGTGCATGCCTTTAATCCCAGCCCTCTAGAGACAGAGGCAGGTGGATGTCTGTGAGATCAAGGCCAGCCTGATCTACATAGTGAATTCCAGGCCAGCTGCTGGGGCTACAGGGAGACACTGTCTAAAAAAAAATGGAAGAAAAGCATGCTTTCAAAGTAAAAGTGTTCAATGGTTATTTAACACACAAAGAATTTTCTACCATAAATGACAAATACTCAGTTGTTCATAGATAACTTCTTTAAACTACAATGCAGAAATAAAACTGTTATTTCATTCCAAGGATAGAGATAAGAATATTGTATTATTCTGCAGATCTGGGATGACATACCCCTGGATGCTGGCTGGATAGAACAGATACATTGTTGTAGTTCCTAAATATTTGCTATTCCTCACATTTAAGATAAGATGAGATAAACCCTATTTTCTATTGGTACAGATACTATAAGGGCCTATAGACTTGGGAGATTACCTATCAGGGTGTTCATCTCTTCTAGGCTGTTTTCCATGTTTGCATACATTATACATTATATCCATAAAACACATTCTGCCTGGTTAACAGCCTCGTTTGCTTCTCTGTTATACATAGAGTAAAACCTAAACCCTTAGCTCACAAATACAAAAGAATCTTTCTAACTAGGCCACAATTCGTCCCACTCCAGACCGCAGGCCAATAAGGTCAATAATGCATCTAATATGCTTGGTAAGAACTTGTTTTCTACAATTTAATATGAGAATCCATCTACAAGAGAAGTTTATAACAGGGAGTAGATCTAAGATTGTAAGAGCCAGAGGTGGTGGATGGCTATAAGGAAAATGTTTTCCAGAGACAACAGGCCAGTTGTAAACAACATATATCAAAGATGACAGCCCTTGTGACAGCATGTACAAGACTTGTGCAATCTCACACCAGACAAAATCCCAGCATGGAGAAGGGAGGTGGGTGTGATGTCCCACCACTTAACTGAGGATCTGTTGTCATCTGACAGCTGATGGAAGAGAAAGACTGTGTCATTTACTCTTCTGATGCTGTGATAAAACACCATGATCAAGGCAACTTGTGAAAGAAAAGGTTTATTGGGCTTGCAGTTCCAGAGGGACAAAGGCCCATGATGGCAGTTCTTTCCCTCCCTCCCTCCCTTCCTCCTTCGGCCCCTCCCTCCCTCTCCCTTCAATCTTGTTTCCTTCTCTCCCCATCCCAGGGTCATTATTCTTGAGAGTTCTGTCTAGCCATCCTCTGGACATAAAGTTCCAGCTCAGTTTGTGTCCCTGTGAACTTAAACTGTGAGTGAAACTGAGGAGCTTGTGGAACAACACAAAACAGACATCTGGGTATCAAAAAAAGTTGGGCAGCCACGGAGGCCTTAGTGATAGAAACCTGGAAACATGTTTGGGTATTACCTGGTAATTTCAGCCCAACATTCAAATCCCCGAGAGGGATCAGCTGATGGCCTCATGTGGGTTGAAATCAGTCCCCGTGAATAGAATACCCTGAATGAGTGATGGAAAACAGAAGCGACAGTGTGTCCCACTGGGGTTCCACCTCCAGTGGTTTCGGTTACTGTGGACAACTATGGTCCGAATACATAGAGAAGTCCAGAAATGAACATTTCATATTTGCATATACCGCATGCTGTTCTGAGTAATGTGATGAAATCTTGTGTCACCCCAATTCATCCCCTGCAGATGTGACTCATCTTTTTTTTTTTTTATTTTTCTTTGCATGTGTATGAATGTACTGTCTGCATGCAGGTCTGTGCACCCGTGTCGTGCAATGCCGCGGAGGTCAGAAGAGGGTCTCGGATTCCCCTGGAGCTGGAGTTCTCCTGGAATTGGAGTTACAGACGGTTCTCAGCCGCCATGTGGGTGCTGGGGATCGAACCCGGGTCCTCTGCAAGAGCGTCGGTGCTCTTACCCGCTAGGCCATCTCTCCAGCCCCGTGACTCATCTTTTTGTCCACCATCTCCGTACTGTAAACACAACCTTTCTTAGTCACTTTGCAGCTTGAGTAAAACACCAGGTGTCATGTATCACAGTGCTTCAAGCGGTCCTTACATACTAGCCTAATCAGTATATCTGCATCGTTCATCTTCATCAGTTCACATGGGGATTGCCTCATCTCATGTCATCCCAAGAAGAAAGATGAGTATGTTACTAAGAGATATTTCCAGAGAGAGATCTCAAGTTCTGTTACAGTATATTGTTGTAGTTGCTATACTTCATTTATTAATTTTTGTTAACCTCTTACTGTGCATAATTTATAAGTTAATCTTAACTGTGAGTGGATATATATAGAGAGAATCATATAAAATGTATGCATATTTATACATTTGTACACATACATATTTCAGTACTATCCAAGGTTTCAGGTGTCTCTGGGCATCCTAGAATAGACTCATGAGTAAGAGAAAGGCTAATATAACTTAAGTTTCCTTGAAGGAATAAATTTGACATGGTGGTGGAGGGTGGGAATGTTAAGCAGGGGTAAAGTAACTAAGGTAAGAATTATTGATGAAGAACAGAATGCCATCAAGACTCAGGGATGAACAAACTGGAAGAAAAGAGAAAAAGCAGAAACATTTTCTCCCAACAGTACATAACTGAAAAATAAGGCCAAGGATCCTGGCCCATTCTCACTGCTTGAGATTGATTTGGCAGACTATAGTGTCCCTTTGGGAGGAAATTCTGTCAGACATGGTGGAGGGACCCTGTCTCTGGAGAAAATGGATGTAACAGTCTTGGTGAGTGCTTTCTGTGCAACAGGAGCCACCAGTTATCGTTCTTTTTGCTTGTTTGTTTGTTTGTTTGTTTTTTGTTTGTTTGTTTGTTTGTTTGTTTGTTTTTTGTTTTGTTTTTTTGTCTTTTCGAGACAGGGTCTCCTTGTAGCCCCAGCTGTCCTGGAACTCGCTCTGTAGACCAGGCTGGCCTGAACTTACAAAGATCCGCCTGCCTCTGCCTCCCAAGTGCTAGGATTAAAGGCGTGCGCCACCACGCCCGGCCAGTTATCATTCTTTAAACTCAGAACCTGCTGAGAGACACTAAGAGACATATGGGGAAAGTCAAATCAGCTTGGTTGGTAGACGAAGCTGAAGCATGCTGCAAACTACTACATCAGAAACACCCCTCTAAAGCTAAGGGTCATGGAACCTGTAATTCCAACATTTTGAAGAAAGAGGCAGAAAGATCAACAGTTCAAGATCATCTTCAGCTACTTGGTGAGTTCAAGGCCAGCCTGGGAAACATGAGACCCAGTCTCAAAACAAACTACTATAGAAGATGGAGACATGACTCACTGGGTAAGAGCGCTGGCTGCTGTTGCAGAAGACCTCGGTTTGGTGCCTGACATCCACAGAGGCTAACAACCATCTACAACTCCAGTTCTAGGGGATCCAACACCTTCTTATCACCTCCTTGAGCACTGCATAGCACATGGCACTTATATACATGCAGGCAGTACACTCACACACAAAATAAAAGTTACTCTGAAACAAAAAGACACACCCATCCTCGAGGTAGTCGTAAGTGCAACTGGCCAGACACCTGCTGGCTTTGCAAGAAAGAGTAGATGCTAACATGTGGCACAGAGCACCCCTCCAAGAGGGAGCCAAATCAAAGGAAAGAAACACAGGGGGCTGAACCCTGTAAAACTCACTAGCCAAAGTAGAAGGGAAAAGAGAGGTGTTACTTTGGATGTTACTATGGAGCCTGCTAAGTGGGCATTCCCACCAGCTGTTTTCCAAGCATCGCATTTTCACAACCTGGCGAGGCAGCAGTCTCCCCGTTACATAGGGAGCTGAGACCAGGCCCTTATTCCAAGTCAACTGTGACTCAGGATTTATATCCAGTTTCTAGTTTTAAATTAAATGTTTATTTGCCTACCTGGTTTTCTCTCTTAGCCTAGGCTTTAATTCTTTGTAGTTATGAAGCTAGAAACTCAAGTGAATTCTCAGCTGGTCACTGTATTCTGTTGAATACTGACCAATTCCCCAAAACTGGGCTTCATCCTGATTTCTTTGCAGGCCTTCTACTCATCCTCCAAATGATTATGCTTCTTAGTTCTCAGCCTGTGAATATGGTCTAGCCGTTTCGCATCCCTGTTTACTCTCACCCCCCCCCACCTATCCTGTGCCTCTCCATTCTTTTCTCTCATACCTTGCCTATACTTCTTTTCCATCCATTTCTCCTCCTCACCTTCTCCCCCTGGAACCTCAGGGCAATAGCCCTGTTTGCAAAGGACAGATCTGTGTCATATGATTACAAGATCTCCAAATGTTATCCTGTAGAAGGTGGGATAATGCAAGCATTCTTCTGCTGGCTGCTAAGCTACACTGGATTCCTGAGTGTTGCAGACATCCACTAGGATGCTGGGCATTCACAGTTATTACAGAGGTGACAGTGGGATTCAGGCCTCTCTCCAGAGAAAATTTGAGACAAGAAGAGGACAGGGTTCCATGTGCCATTTTATTCTCATTACAGTTTTGCCCAGAATTAGTGCTGTCTGTATTATTGTCACCTAGAGAAGCATTTTTTCCTCATTTAATCTACTAATTTTTTTTGTTAAAGTTTAGAGAAAAGTTAAAAAATATCTCACCAATTTCAGCCACCACAAGGGACATTTCAGACAATGAGATGATCAGATTCTAAGTTTATTGAAAAACCACAGATGATGTGTGCCTGACCTTGCCATATTATATAACAAGTGCAATGCAGCTAGCTGAGCTATTTAATAATGTGGGGCTTGTTGGCCATGCTGACGGAAATGAATATTGGACACAGTGTGTCTGGTAGCACAGGTCACTTTGCAGGCTGAACCACAAGACTTCTCAGAAGCTGTCCATGGGGGGATCCACAAGGTGACAGTGGCCTGGTGAACATAATGTGTAGGTCTTTCCAAGCATAATAGGATCCACCCCTCCCACCAAGGCAATATCACTCTGGAGCTCTCCTTGTGGAGTTTTCAGGGGCTGTCAGCTCCAGGCTAAGATGGGTATCATTGTCCCTATTTTCCTTGTAAAGAGATGAAGAAAGGAAAGAAGAAACTGAGCTAAAACCACAGAAGAGGAGGTAGCGAGCCTGATGGCTCTATGGACCACCTAACTACCAAAAGTCATCTAAATGGAGACATGCTTCAGAAGCCATCTTTTGATCCATGAGATTACTGAGAAATTGAGAGGGGTATGGACATGAGGTAGAGGCAATATGACATAGAAACTACATATGGACTCTAAACTCAGGACTTACAAAATCGGATTCTTACTACCACTTACTGTTGCTGTGACCTTGTAAAAGTTATTTTCTCTTTGGCTCTTTTCAGGATGAAGAATGATAATATTATCTACTTCATACTTTTGTGGTAAAGCATAAAAAAGAAAATGGGTACAGCATAAAATATAATAGCTGGGTGTTCTAAGCTGGATAAAGTCTAATAGCTTTAGGCCCAGTTTTAGAATCAAATGAAGATGCTGAAAATGCCTCACACTGTCTGTTGTATGTAGCAGTTTTGGAAGAGGGGTCCACATTACCTGGTCCAGAGTATTTAGAGGAAGTGAAACTTCCAGTGGTAGAGGTAAAAGCTTTTAACAAAGCCTCCTCTGGAGTAGAACTGCTGAACTTGGAAGAAACAAATTTGACAAGTGTGTTAAAAATCCAAGGACCAAATAGAAGAAACAGATGGCTGTGAGCACTTCCAGAAGCAGATGAACCAGGCCAGCCATGACCAGGCATTTGTTTGAAAATCCCACCAGTCAGTCCCTCCTTTTGTTTTGTTTTGTTTTTTATTCCCCCCCAAATCACTGGTATATTTGATATTGTACAGATTTTGTTGTGTTTATCCAGAGTTGTTGTTGTAAAAAACAATGTTCTTTCATTAGCAAGGTAAACATTCCACCTTGAACAGTGGTCAGCAAGTCTAGGGCTCCATGATTTTGAAGAACAATTGCTCCAGTTAAACTGAACTATCTCTGTGTTATTGAAAGTTCTTGTGGTAGTGCAGTTATTTGTCTTGTGAGTTCTAGGCATAGTCTTTGGGTAGTGGAATACACAGACCCCCTGTCCCTGTCCCTGTGGTGAGTGTTGGAAGACAAGAGCTACTAACGCCTGAACAGATTAAAGTCCAAAATGACATCTCCAGAAAAAATAGACTGTTTTGCTTCTCACCCACTTGTGCCCCTTTCTCAAAGCCTAGGGAGCAACTTGCAGAAGAGGAGGCGTGGTAGAACGTAAGGGCTGCGGAGAGATTGGGGTGAATCGTGAGACTACAGCAATATAGATTGGACTCCTATTTGATCAACATGCTAGTGCATATAAGCTTCTCCAAGTGGACTATGGGAACCTTGGGTTGTTCAAAATTTGGACATAGATACTTGCAAATTGGTTTTACATGAATGTTACTTACATTCATTGCTTATGCTTAATAATTTGGCTCACTTCGAAAATAATGCACCAATTACCTAATTGTATGGCAAACTGAGCAAAGTCAATGTTATCTGAAAACAACTGTGCTATTATAGTGTAGAATCCCTTAAAAATGAACAAATAAAAGAAGAAAACAAAACAAAAAGATGTTGTATATGAAATACACACACACACAAAAGATCTACTAACAGTGAAACAGATGCAGCTCTGTTATTTGAAGTCAGAGAGGTAATTATGGTACGGGTAAGCTGCCCTGAGGAAATGTCACCTGAGAAAGGATGGATGACAAGGTACATGTTCCTGTCCAGTTAGTTGCAAGGCAGAGATGGTCTTGGGTCAATATGGTCTCTGGGTTCAGGAAGACAGTAAGGAAAGACTGAACTCTGGAATGCTTCCAATAGCACCCAGAAAGCTGGAAGCCGTAGCTACTCCCAAAGAGGGTTAAAGCACCCTGTAGAAGAGGGGGATATGGAAGGGATTTGAGTGCAGGTACACAGCCTTCCAGTGAATTCTAGCTTAGCTTACTATTGAACACATAATCTTTATGCTTTCTGAGCCCAAAAATTATGGCCTGTTAGAAGGGTTGAACTAGTGGACTTTGGATAAATTGAGCTGTCAGTGAAAGACTTGAGGGATTGATGGGCTAGGCCTGTCTGGTTTCTAGGTTTAGGGAGTCTAATCTGGCCAAGTCCTATGTCTGTAATGGAGATCTTGGGTTTAGGTTTAAGGTAGATAGACTTGGAATGAAGAAGAGGGTTTAACTGCAATTGTAACTAGGAGCATCTCCTTTCTGTCTACTGCTTTGGTTGGATTATATACAAAAGAGGTCTTGTAACTGAAAGTAGATTTGAGGGTGAAGACAGACCCCAAGATGACAAAGGAGGTGGTTGGGAGGACTTTTAAAAGATTGTTTATTATTCAAATGTTAAAACTGGTAATATATCTTTATCTGTTGGCATGAGTGATTTGTGCCTGGACTTGAAGGGCTACTTGTGACCAATAAGCATGGGGCAGTAAGACAGCAGCTGAGTAGCAAACACAGCAATGGTATAGGCCTTGTTGCTATATTGATTAAACTAAGTTTCACTGGCAGTTGGAAAATAAGATACACAAAGAGACCCAATGAATGAAGAGAATACTAAGGTAAATCAGAATTTTTAAGACTATTGTGTCATACACTGGGTTGAGGAATACAGAGAGAAGTCAACCTATTAGTAGTGCAGGGGAACGGACAGAGAACAAGGGCTGGGTCCTCTTTGCGGTGTAGGAAGAGACTTCTGGGTATACTGAGGAAAGGAAGGGCAGAATGATCAATTAAGTTTGCCCGAAGGGAGTCTAGCTGCTGCCATGGCCTGCTTCTTGACTTGATTGTTGCTGAATAACATCTGGTCATTTACTTTTTGGTGAGACATATAGTGAATGATGCACATGTGCTTTGGGAGTTTGATTTCAGGAGCATGTTTGATAGGGATATTTTATGTTATTAATAGTACTCTTTCTTTCCAAGTAGCAGCATGAGTGTGAACCATGTGGAAAGCATAGACTGAATCAGTGTAGATATTGGGCTTATTCTTGCCCCTACCCAATGGCAAAAAATTCAGTCTTTGTCCTGATGTGGTGCTTCCTGGCAAAGCTGGATTCACTGACCTCTGTAAGGCTGAAAATTGGATACCTAGATACCAGGGTCCTATCTAGGATATACCTACTGCCATCCATGAGCCATGTGGTCTTAAGACCGGGGAGAAGGATATCCTCGAGATCCTGCCTGGGGCTCCAGGTTACATCTATGATTTCAGGGCAAGAATCCTGGAGTGCAGGGAAGAGCTTTAGTCTACCTGTAACAGCAGGCTTTAGTGTTAACAAGGCCTAATACTGAGTTCTGAGGATTCTAAAACAAAAATCTGATTCTTGAAAATGCAACTCTCAGAAGTCCAGTTAATCCAATCTTGAAATTTGAGGTATATAACATTTGGAAATGAATAAACACAGAGCTTCTTGATCCCAGTGTTAGCCTGTTTTCCATCACCTAGATAGTATAGTGCACATTGGCCAAAAGCTCCCTCTAGCGCCTGGTTGCCCTTGCTCACCTCCTAGGACTCTGATGCAGCCAATTAATGAAAATTAAAAGCTAAATCAATAAATTAAAATTTTATTTTGCTTTCAGCTCTGTACTGGTTTTTTTTAACAGTTTACTCTGTGTGCTTAAAATTATTTTCTCTGTATTTATTCTGTTTGGAGTTTATAATACTTTTGAAATTGGTTTGTTATACTTTGTCAGTTTGAGAAAATTCAGTCATTCAGTAAAAATTACTTCCACTCCCTCTGTGGCTCCAGACACATGCGTGTTGCCACTCTTCACTGTGTCCTGTTGAGTCTCCTGTGTTGTCCTCACCCACTCATAGTATTCTACATGTGTGCTTTTCTTTCCCGTCGTTCCATTCATTTAGTCCAAATATGCTATTACCTTTCTCTGACTTCACTAACCCTTCCTCTTTGGGTGCCGACTTTGCCATTAAGTCTAAGTGTTGAGTTCTTTGCTTTAAATTATTATATGTTTACTTCTAGATTTTTCATTTGATTTTTGAAAATAAATCTTTACTAAGATTTATTTTCTTGTGCATATTAATTACATTTATTTTAGAAGTTCCTGGTATCAGAACCTCTCCAGATCTCTTTCTAGGTTTCTTTTATCTTGCTGCTTTCTTGTCTTTTTCATTGTAATTTTTTAATTATATTTGTCTTGTTTATTGATGATCGAATCCTGTGTATGTAAAGTTGAAGAGAAAATCAGAAGCCCTGGCTGGTGCTGTCTCTCCCTTGAGACACAATTTTGCCTCTGAAAATCAGGGTAGGGGCACATTGTCGTAATCCAGGCTGGGACTGAGCAGATTAAACCCAGCCTTTAATTTTCATAAATTCCGGTCTATTTTTGGTAATCTTCCTTCCTAGGAGTTCAGAGTTGCTTCTGAAAGTCTGGGTGCATTCCAAGGTCCCTTGTTCTTAGGGAGCCCCAAACTCCACCTTTGCTCTCCCAAGGCAGGGACTAAAACTCTGCTTACTTTATAGCCTCTCAGATGCCACTTTCTACTTAATTTCTCCTCTATGTTTCTCTCTAATAAAAGCACAACTTCTCAGCTTGTAAGTTTAGCTTAAAATTCAGCAAATGGTTTGACGCTGTTGCTCTGTGGGCATTAGATTCATTCCTGGGAACTCTTTCTCTCTGAGATCCTGGTGCCTTGTGTTTTCACCATATTTGATAGCTTTCTGATGCTTTCTTTTTCTCACATAAATTTATTTTTATTTTTTTATCAAATCTAGACCTGTGTCCCCCCCCCCGTTCCCCCACCCCACCAGAGCTCATACATTCTGCCAAACATGCTTTTCATCTTTTTCTCAGTCTTTCTCAATATTCTCCATGAGGAAGTTGACTGTTTTGAGCAGAAGTTCACTATTTCAGTCAGTTCTTCGATGCAGTCCTTTGTGGTGTTGTTGTTGTTTCCAATATGCATCACTCCCAACTGCTTTGGACAAAAGCTCAAGGGGCTGTGCACAAGAAATACTTACAACTAGGTAACTGGCACTAGCATCCACAGATGAGGGATACCATTCATCGTTTGGTTTTCAGCTGCTGCCTACCTACCTGCACTTGCCTGAGCTGGTCTCTGAAGATCTTAGATCAAGACTGACACAACCCCACCTTTTATACCAGGTAGGAGGATAACTCCACCCCCACAGCCACAAAAGCCAATTAAGCCAAAGACAACTGGATTAACAGATTAACTAGATGAAATCAGTCACTGGATTAACGGATTAACTAGATGAAATCAATCAACAATCAGTCTTGCTGAAGCACTCAGCTGCTGCCTTCCTACCTGTGCTTGCCTGAGCTGGTCTCCGGAGATCTCAGCAGCTTTCTGATGCTTTCAAACATAGTTCTGAAAATTTATTTTGTTCAGCATTTCTATTTGTTCTTCCTAAGAAGACCTGTCCTGAATATTACAGTATTGGACCTGATCTTGAGTTTCACAAGGTGATTTTAAAGTGATACTTATTGCACAAACCAACTTCCTCCTGCATCATAAAAACTCTGTGATTCTGGCTGGGGCATGATGGAGTACAGCTTTAATCCCAGTGCTCAGGAGGCATAGGCAGGTGAGATGGAGTCCAGCCTGGTCTACATAGCAAGTTTCAGGCTAGCTGCAGCTATAGGGCGACCCTGTCTCACAGAAGAAGGAGAAGAAAAAAATAAACTGTTATTCTTTTTACAAATGTTGGTTTCCTTGTCCTATCCCAGGCAGACTAAACCAGACTCCAGAAATAAAGGGCTGGATTTATAGTTGTAGCACATGCTTCTATCAAAGGCATGCTGGGGCAGCATTCACAAGTGCAATCTGACCTGCTCCTTGCTCTGCATGTCTAGGCATGCTCCAGTGCCTCAGTAGCTCCCTCCCCAAGGGATCCTACATACACTGGTGGGAAACAGGTCTTTGTCCTGAGGTGCAGTGAGGCAGCATGTTACCCTTACCACCACCTCCAGATGAGCTTTGCCTTCTGCAGCTCTGGGAGCTCTTTTGCTGAATTATTTATAATTTCTTCCATAGACAGTTTAACAAGAGATGAAACATGATTGTTGTTTTTTTGCCAACAGTTGGTTAAAAAAAAGCAGTTATTTGCTTCTTTTCAGATGTTCGTTACCTTGCACTGCCTTTTGTGTAGAAGGTAGATGGGCATGGTAGAAAGAAGCCTGGAATCGCAGGACCAGCCATGAGCCCAAGGCATTTGGGTTGCCCAGAACCTGGAGGAGCTATTGGCGCATCCCTTTTTCCCTCCACTAGTGTTCATTTCCATGGTGGGCCTCAGTACCTGCTAGGCATACTCCCAGTTAGGCTGTAGTTCAGCTACCAGAGGTAACAGAACAAGAGGACAGTGCTGGGCCTCAGCCTGCCTAGTGGCCTTCTTCTTCCAGAGGTGACGGCCCTTTTCAAGCCCCTCCCACTGCCACCTCTTGCCACAGCTCTCCCCAGAACCACCTATTTGTGGCAGTGGAACTCAGGCAGGAGGGGAACCTCTCTGAATCCTGAGGATGTGGCCTATGATGGGCATCTCTGAAGGTCCTAATGCCTATACTTTCTCCAAGTGCTAGCCAGAACAATAGAAAGCATTAAAGACTCACAGATAGCTGTAAATGTAGAAATAGTTAATTAAGTTTCCTAAAAAATGCAAACTTAAGCTAGGTGAGTACAGAAGACGATTAGAATGATAGTGTTGAGTTCAGACTAGAATGAAGAAAGGTGGACTCTCACCTGCTGTGAGATTTCTTGAAAACAAAAGAAGGTTGGTAGGAGGCTGAGGTTGACAAAATATAATAAAAATGTATTTTTCTAGACTGGAGAGAGGGCTCAGTGGTTAACAACACTAGCTATTCTTACAAGGAGACCTGGGTTTCCCTCCCAGCAAACACATAGCTGCTAGCCAGTTACAGGGGATCCTCCACAGGCATTGTGTGACACAGGTGCACTTACATGCATGCAATAGACTCATAAAATAAAAATGAAATAAATTTTAATGTATCTTTCCATGTCCTTTGGCTCTGCAGTTCCACTCTTAATAATTTATCCCGTGGTTAAGAGGGCTTGCTGCTCTTCCAGAGGGACAAAGTTTTGTTTCCAGAACCCATGTCAGGAGCTCACAACTACCTGTAACTGCAGCTTCAGGGGCTCTAATGGCCTTTTCTGACATCCACACACATAAATAAACAAGTAAGTGAGTAAATAAATCTTATAGTTAATGTATCTCAGTGAGATAATCTAAGCTACTTTCAAGGTATTTATCATGAGGCTGTTTTTTTGTTTTCATTTTTTGTGTGTGTGAAATACTTTTTTTAATTTATTGTTTTACATATATTTTTATTATTTTATTTATTTTTTTATGTGTATGAGTGTACTGTCTGCATGTAGGTCGGTGCACCCATGTCCTGCAATGCCACAGAGGTCAGAAGAGGGCATCGGAGTCCCCTGGAACTGGAATTAAAGACAGTTCTCAGCCACCATGTGGGTGCTGGGGATCAAACCCGGGTCCTCTGCAAGAGCACTTAACCACTAGGCTATCTCTCCAGCACAATATATTTTTTTGTACAAGATTATGTTACAAATCAAATCTAGACCCATGTCCCTCCCACCAGATTCACCATTTCAGTCAGTTCTTTGATGCAGTCTTTTCTGTTGTTGGTGGTGTTATTGTTCTTTCCAATATGACCACTCCCAACAAGAAATGTTTACAACTAGGTTATTGGCACTAGCATCCACAGATGAGGGATACCATTCGTTGTTTGTTTTTCTGGGACCATGTTACTACACTTAACATAATATCTCCCAGTTCCATACATTTACCTGCAAAGTTCATGATGTTGTCTTTTTTGACTGCTGCATAGAACTCCATTGTGTAGATGAACCACATTTTCTCTATCCACTCATCAGTTGAGGGGCATTTGGGTTGGTTCCAGCTTTTTGCTATTGTGAACAGAGCTCCATAAAACATAGCTGTGCATGTATCTCTGCGGTAAGAAGAGTCTTGTAGATATATACCCAGGAGTGTTATGACTGGGTCAGGTGGTAAGCTCATTTTGAGTCTTCCAAGGGTTCTCCACACTGCTTTCCATAGTGGCTGTACAAGTTTACATTCCCACCAGCAATGGATGAGTGTTCCACTTTCCCCACAACCTCTCCAGCACTTGGTATCATTTGTTTTCTTGATCCTAGCCAGTCTTATCGGGGTGAGATGATATCTTAGAGTGGTCTTAATTTGCATTTCCCTAATTATTAGTGACGTTGAACAGTTTT
>VZQC01005780.1:2937805-2956528 GCA_009823505.1 Rhizomys pruinosus | reverse complement strand
TTTAATTTGGTCTTTTCGAGACAGGATCTCCCTGTAGCCCCAGCTGTCCTGGAACTCACATTGTAGACCAGGCTGGCCTTGAACTCACAAAGATCCGCCTGCCTCTGCCTCCCAAGTGCTAGGATTAAAGGCGTGCACCACCACGCCCGGCTTCTTCTAGCTTTTCAAACTTAGTAGAGTATAGGTTTTTGAAATATTCCCATATTATTGTCTGGATCTTTTCATTGTCTGTTGTGATATTTTCCCTTTCATCACAGATTCTATTGATTTGGAGTTGTTCCTTCTTTCTTTTGGTTAACTGGGCTAGAGGTCTGTCTATCTTGTTTATTCTCTCAAAGAACCAACTTTTAGATTCATTGATTTTTCTGTATGGTTTTCTTTATTTCTATTTCATTGATCTCTGCTCCGATTTTTGTTATTTTGTCCTGTCTGCTGCATTTAGGGTTCATTTGTTGTTGTCTCTCAAGTGTTTTTAGCTGCAGTGTTAGATTGGTCACTTGTGCTCTTTCTGTTTTTTTGATGTAGACACTCAGGGCTATAAACTTCCCTTTTAGGGTTGCTTTTAAAATGTCCCATAGGCTTTGTTGTGTTGTATTATCATTGACATTCAGTTCCAGGAATGCTTTTATTTCTTTCTTTATTTCTTTCTTGACCCATTCATTATTCAGGAGAGTGTTGTTTAGTCTCCATGTGTTCTTGTAGGTTGTAGGGCTTATCCTGGTGTTGATATTGAGCTTTACTGCACTGTGGTCTGATAGAATGCATGAAATTATTTCAACATTTTTGTATTTATTGAGTTTTTTCTGTGTTCCAGTATGTAGTCTGTTTTGGAGAATGTTCTGTGGGGTGCTGAATAGAAAGTGTATTCTCTGGTGTTTGGGTAGAATATTCGGTAGATGTCTTTGAGGTCCATTTGGTATATTGTATCATTTAGTTCAGATGTCTCTCTGTTTATTCTTTGTCCTGTTCATCTGCCCAAAGTACTTAGGGGGGTATTGAAGTTCCCTACTCTTAGTGTGCTGGGGTTAATCCATGCTGTGAGGTACTGAAGAATTGTCTTTATAAAGTTTGGTGCACCAGGGTTTGGTGCATATATATTCATGACTGTGAAGTCTTCATGGTCAATTGTTCCTTTGATAAAGATATAATGGCCCTCTATGTCTCTTTTTATTTCTTTTACTTTGAAGTCTCCTTTGTCTGGTATTAAAATAGCAACACCTGCTTTCTTTTTGGTACCATTTGCTTGGAATATTTTTTCCATCCCTTCACCTTAAGTTGGTGCCTGTCCTTGATATTGAGATGGGTTTCTTGTAGACAGTATAGAGATGGGTTTTGTTTCCTAATCCAATCTCCCAGTCTATGTCTTTTGATTGGGGAGTTTAGTCCATTAATATTTAAAGTTATAATTTAAAGATACATGTTGCTTCCTTTCACCTTATTATCCATTTGTATTTTTAGTCTCGGTTTCTACTTCTGCAGTTAGTTTCTCTTTCTAGGTGTTTGGGGATGGTCGCTCCTCTCTTCTGTCCTTTGAATTGCTTCAAGTATTTTCTGAACGATTGGTTTTCCAGACATGTATTCTATCATCTTGTTTATGTCATGGAAGATTTTTCTCTCTCCTTCAACTATAATCGACATTTTTGATGGGTATAGTAACCTGGATTGGCATCCATAATCTTTTAACACTGGGAATGCTTTGCTCCATGTTCTTCTTGCTTTTATTGTTTGTGCCGAGAAGTCAGTCGTAATTCTGATGGGTTTTCCCTTATATGTGACTTTTTGTTTTTCTCCTGTGGCTTTCAGAATTTTGTCTTTGTTTTGGGCATCTAGCATTTTAACTATGATATGGCATGGGGAGTTTCTTTTCTGATCTTGTCTGTTTGGAGTTCTATGTGCTTCTTGTATTTGTATGGGTTTGTCTTTTTTTTAGTTTGGGGAAATTTTCATCTATTATTCTGTTGAAGATCTGATCAATACTATTCTCTTGGGATTCTTCTCCTTCCTTTATTCCTATGATGTGGAGGTTTGATCTTTTCATAGTGTCCCACATTTTCTGGTTGTTCCACTTTTGTGTATTTTTAAATTTTTCATAATCTTTATTTGAGCTTTTTCATTGCTCTGTGTTATCTTCCAGGTCTGATATTCTTGGTTCTGCTTCCTCCATTCTATTTCTGAGCCTTTTTCTTTCCTCTTGATTGGATGAGTGTTCTATTTCCTTTTTCATTTCATCCTGTGATTTCTTTAGTATTTCCACTTCTTTTTGGAGCTTTTTGATCTCTTCTTGGTGCTCCTTACTTCGCTGGTTGGCTTCCTTTTTCAGTGTTTCCACTTCCTTCCAGAGTTTGTCATTTTCTCCCTCTAGTTCTTTCTGGAGTTTGTCATTCTCTCCCTCTAGGTCCTTCTTAAGTTTGTCATTCTTTCCCTCTAGGTCCTTCTTAAGTTTTTCATTCTCTCTCTTTAGTTCTCTGACTTGTTCTTTATGTTCTTTAATTTCTCTGAATAGGTCTTCAATTGTTCCTCTGAGATCTGTTTCTTGGGTCACCCCCAAGTGGATCCACTGTAGCAATCTCCTACAGGGTTGGTAGAGCTTGGTGTGGAATTATCCTGCACCTTTCCCATGTTGTCCCTTCNTTGAATGAATGTTACTTACATTCATTGCTTATGCTTAATATTGCTTATGCTTAATAATTTGGCTCGCTTCAAAAAAAATGTACCAAGTACCTAATTGTATGCCAAACTGAGCAAAGTCAATGTTATCTCAAAACAACTGGGTGCGTAGTATAGTGTAAATCCCTGTAAAATTAACAATAAAAGAAGAAACAAAACAAAAGATTTGTATAGGAAATACAACACACACCAACAAAAGAGCCTACTAACGGTGAAACAGATGCAAGCTCTGTTATTTGAAGTCAGAGAGGTAATTATGGTACGGGTAAGCTGCCCTGAGGAAATGTCACCTGAGAAAGGATGGATGACAAGGTACATGTTCCTGTCCAGTTAGTTGCAAGGCAGAGATGGTCTTGGGTCAATATGGTCTCTGGGTTCAGGAAGACAGTAAGGAAAGACTGAACTCTGGAATGCTTCCAATAGCACCCAGAAAGCTGGAAGCCGTAGCTACTCCCAAAGAGGGTTAAAGCACCCTGTAGAAGAGGGGGATATGGAAGGGATTTGAGTGCAGGTACACAGCCTTCCAGTGAATTCTAGCTTAGCTTACTATTGAACACATAATCTTTATGCTTTCTGAGCCCAAAAATTATGGCCTGTTAGAAGGGTTGAACTAGTGGACTTTGGATAAATTGAGCTGTCAGTGAAAGACTTGAGGGATTGATGGGCTAGGCCTGTCTGGTTTCTAGGTTTAGGGAGTCTAATCTGGCCAAGTCCTATGTCTGTAATGGAGATCTTGGGTTTAGGTTTAAGGTAGATAGACTTGGAATGAAGAAGAGGGTTTAACTGCAATTGTAACTAGGAGCATCTCCTTTCTGTCTACTGCTTTGGTTGGATTATATACAAAAGAGGTCTTGTAACTGAAAGTAGATTTGAGGGTGAAGACAGACCCCAAGATGACAAAGGAGGTGGTTGGGAGGACTTTTAAAAGATTGTTTATTATTCAAATGTTAAAACTGGTAATATATCTTTATCTGTTGGCATGAGTGATTTGTGCCTGGACTTGAAGGGCTACTTGTGACCAATAAGCATGGGGCAGTAAGACAGCAGCTGAGTAGCAAACACAGCAATGGTATAGGCCTTGTTGCTATATTGATTAAACTAAGTTTCACTGGCAGTTGGAAAATAAGATACACAAAGAGACCCAATGAATGAAGAGAATACTAAGGTAAATCAGAATTTTTAAGACTATTGTGTCATACACTGGGTTGAGGAATACAGAGAGAAGTCAACCTATTAGTAGTGCAGGGGAACGGACAGAGAACAAGGGCTGGGTCCTCTTTGCGGTGTAGGAAGAGACTTCTGGGTATACTGAGGAAAGGAAGGGCAGAATGATCAATTAAGTTTGCCCGAAGGGAGTCTAGCTGCTGCCATGGCCTGCTTCTTGACTTGATTGTTGCTGAATAACATCTGGTCATTTACTTTTTGGTGAGACATATAGTGAATGATGCACATGTGCTTTGGGAGTTTGATTTCAGGAGCATGTTTGATAGGGATATTTTATGTTATTAATAGTACTCTTTCTTTCCAAGTAGCAGCATGAGTGTGAACCATGTGGAAAGCATAGACTGAATCAGTGTAGATATTGGGCTTATTCTTGCCCCTACCCAATGGCAAAAAATTCAGTCTTTGGGTTCCTGATGTGGTGCTTCCCTGGCAAAGCTGGATCTCACTGACCTTCTGTAAGCTGAAAATTGGATACCTAGATACCAGGGTCCTATCTAGGATATACCTACTGCCATCCATGAGCCATGTGGTCTTAAGACCGGGGAGAAGGATATCCTCGAGATCCTGCCTGGGGCTCCAGGTTACATCTATGATTTCAGGGCAAGAATCCTGGAGTGCAGGGAAGAGCTTTAGTCTACCTGTAACAGCAGGCTTTAGTGTTAACAAGGCCTAATACTGAGTTCTGAGGATTCTAAAACAAAAATCTGATTCTTGAAAATGCAACTCTCAGAAGTCCAGTTAATCCAATCTTGAAATTTGAGGTATATAACATTTGGAAATGAATAAACACAGAGCTTCTTGATCCCAGTGTTAGCCTGTTTTCCATCACCTAGATAGTATAGTGCACATTGGCCAAAAGCTCCCTCTAGCGCCTGGTTGCCCTTGCTCACCTCCTAGGACTCTGATGCAGCCAATTAATGAAAATTAAAAGCTAAATCAATAAATTAAAATTGTTATTTTGCTTGCAGCTCGGTACTGGTTTTTTTTTAAAACAGTTTAAACTCTGGTGTGCTTAAATTATTTTCTCCTGTAATAATTATTCGTTTGGAGTTTATAATGACTTTTTTGAAATTGGTTTGTTATACTTTGTCAGTTTGAGAAAATTCAGTCATTCAGTAAAAATTACTTCCACTCCCTCTGTGGCTCCAGACACATGCGTGTTGCCACTCTTCACTGTGTCCTGTTGAGTCTCCTGTGTTGTCCTCACCCACTCATAGTATTCTACATGTGTGCTTTTCTTTCCCGTCGTTCCATTCATTTAGTCCAAATATGCTATTACCTTTCTCTGACTTCACTAACCCTTCCTCTTTGGGTGCCGACTTTGCCATTAAGTCTAAGTGTTGAGTTCTTTGCTTTAAATTATTATATGTTTACTTCTAGATTTTTCATTTGATTTTTGAAAATAAATCTTAACTAATATTTATTTTTCTTGTGCAGATTATTAAACAATTTATTTTTTAAAGTGTCTGGTATCAGAACCTCTCCCAGATCTCGTTCCTAGGTTTCGTTTAATCTTGCTGCTTTCGTGTCTGTTTCATTGTAAGTTTTAATTATATTTGTCTTGTTTATTGATGATCGAATCTGTGTATGAAGTTGAAGAGAAAAATCAGAAGCCCGTGGCTGGTGCTGGTCTCTCCCCGTGAGACCAAGTTTGCCTCTGAAATCAGGGTAGGGGCAACAGGTCGTAATCCAGGCTGGGGACTGATCAGATGAAACCCTCAGCTTTAAATTTTCAATAAATTCGGTCTATTTTTGGGTAATCGGCCTTCCTAGGAGTTCAGAGTTGCTTCTGAAAGTCTGGGTGCATTCCAAGGTCCCTTGTTCTTAGGGAGCCCCAAACTCCACCTTTGCTCTCCCAAGGCAGGGACTAAAACTCTGCTTACTTTATAGCCTCTCAGATGCCACTTTCTACTTAATTTCTCCTCTATGTTTCTCTCTAATAAAAGCACAACTTCTCAGCTTGTAAGTTTAGCTTAAAATTCAGCAAATGGTTTGACGCTGTTGCTCTGTGGGCATTAGATTCATTCCTGGGAACTCTTTCTCTCTGAGATCCTGGTGCCTTGTGTTTTCACCATATTTGATACTTTCATTGTATGATTTACTTTTCTTTTTCTCACATAAATTTATATTTTATTTTTTTATCAAATCTTTGAAATCTGTTTATATCTTGAGACCGCCCCAGGACCCTGTGTCCCCCCCCCGTTTCCCGTCCACCACACCACCAGAGCTCATACATTCGGCCAAACATGCTTTTCATCTTTTCTCATTCTTTCTCAATATTCGCCATGAGGAAGTTGACTGTTTTGACTGTTTTGAGCAGAAGTTCAATATTTCAGTCAGTTCTTCGATGCAGTCCTTTGTGTTGTTGTTGTTGTTTCCATATGCATCACTCCCCACTGCTTTGGACCAAAGCTCAAGGCTGTGCACAAGAAGAAATACTTACAACTAGGTAACTGGCACTAGCATCCCCACGATGAGGGATACCATTCAGCGTTTGGTTTTCAGCTGCTGCCTACCTACCTGCCACTTGCCTGAGCTGGTCTCTGAAGATCTTAGATCAAGACTGACACAACCCCACCTTTTATACCAGGTAGGAGGATAAACTCCACCCCCACAGCCACAAAAGCCAATTAAGCCAAAGGAAACTGGATTAACGGATTAACAATATGAAATCAGTCACTGGAGTTAGCGGTGAACTAGTTTAAATCAATCAACAATCAGTCTTGCTGAAAGCACTTCAGCTGCTGCCTTCCTGACCTGTGCTGGCCTGAGCGGGCTCCGAGATCGAAGCACTTTCGGATGCGTTCAAACATAGTTTTTCTGAAAATTTATTTTGTTCAGCATTTCTATTTGTTCTTCCTAAGAAGACCTGTCCTGAATATTACAGTATTGGACCTGATCTTGAGTTTCACAAGGTGATTTTAAAGTGATACTTATTGCACAAACCAACTTCCTCCTGCATCATAAAAACTCTGTGATTCTGGCTGGGGCATGATGGAGTATCAGCTTTAATCCCATGCTCAGGAGGCATAGGCAAGGTGAATGAGTCCACTGGGTCTACAATAGCCAGTTTCAGGCTAGCTGCAGCTATAGGGCGACCCTGTCTCACAGAAGAAGGAGAAGAAAAAATAAACTGTATTCGTTTTACAATGTTGGTTTCCGTGTCCTATCCCAGGCAGACTAAACCAGACTCCAGAAATAAAGGGCTGGATTTATAGTTGTAGCACATGCTTCTATCAAAGGCATGCTGGGGCAGCATTCACAAGTGCAATCTGACCTGCTCCTTGCTCTGCATGTCTAGGCATGCTCCAGTGCCTCAGTAGCTCCCTCCCCAAGGGATCCTACATACACTGGTGGGAAACAGGTCTTTGTCCTGAGGTGCAGTGAGGCAGCATGTTACCCTTACCACCACCTCCAGATGAGCTTTGCCTTCTGCAGCTCTGGGAGCTCTTTTGCTGAATTATTTATAATTTCTTCCATAGACAGTTTAACAAGAGATGAAACATGATTGTTGTTTTTTTGCCAACAGTTGGTTAAAAAAAAGCAGTTATTTGCTTCTTTTCAGATGTTCGTTACCTTGCACTGCCTTTTGTGTAGAAGGTAGATGGGCATGGTAGAAAGAAGCCTGGAATCGCAGGACCAGCCATGAGCCCAAGGCATTTGGGTTGCCCAGAACCTGGAGGAGCTATTGGCGCATCCCTTTTTCCCTCCACTAGTGTTCATTTCCATGGTGGGCCTCAGTACCTGCTAGGCATACTCCCAGTTAGGCTGTAGTTCAGCTACCAAGGTAACAGACAAGAGGACAGGGCTGGGGCCAGCCTGCCCTAGTGGACTTCTCTTCAGATGTGGACGGCCCCTTTTCAATCCCCTCCCCACTGCCACCGCTTGCCACAGCTCTCCCCAGAACCACCTATTTGTGGCAGTGGAACTCAGGCAGGAGGGGAACCTCTCTGAATCCTGAGGATGTGGCCTATGATGGGCATCTCTGAAGGTCCTAATGCCTATACTTTCTCCAAGTGCTAGCCAGAACAATAGAAAGCATTAAAGACTCACAGATAGCTGTAAATGTAGAAATAGTTAATTAAGTTTCCTAAAAAATGCAAACTTAAGCTAGGTGAGTACAGAAGACGATTAGAATGATAGTGTTGAGTTCAGACTAGAATGAAGAAAGGTGGACTCTCACCTGCTGTGAGATTTCTTGAAAACAAAAGAAGGTTGGTAGGAGGCTGAGGTTGAACAAAAATAAGAAAATGTATTTTTCTAGACTGGAGAGAGGGCTCAGTGGTTAACAACACTAGCTATTCTTACAAGGAGACCTGGGTTTCCCTCCCAGCAAACACATAGCTGCTAGCCAGTTACAGGGGATCCTCCACAGGCATTGTTGGTGACACAGGTGTAAAAACTAATACATGCAGCAATAGACTCATAAAAATAAAATGAAATAATTAAAATGTAGTCCTTTCCATGTCCTTTGGCTCTGCAGTTCCACTCTTAATAATTTATCCCGTGGTTAGAGGGCTTGCCTGCTCTTCCAGAGGGACAAAGTTTTTGTTTCGCAGAATCCCCCACCATGTCGGAGGCTACACAACACCTGTAATTTTTCGCAGCTTCAGGGCGCTCTAATGGCTTTTCTGACATCCACACACATAAATAAACAAGTAAGTGAGTAAATAAATCTTATAGTTAATGTATCTGCAGTGAGAAATCTGAAGCGACTTTCAAGGTATTTATCATCTCAGGCTGTGTTGTTTTCATTTTTTTGTGTGTGTGAAAATACTTTGTTAAATTTATTGTTTTACATATATTTTTTATTATTTTATTTATTTTTTTGTGTAATGAGGGTACTGCGTTGCGATGTAAGGTCGTGCACCCATGTCCTGGGCAATGCCACAAGGAGTAAACAGGGGAGAGGTGGGTCAAGAAAGGGAAGCAAAATGGTGGGGCAGAGAGCTCGAGTCCGCCGGAACTGGAATTAAAGACAGTTCTCACCACTGTGGTTGCTGGGATCAAACGGGTCCTCTGCAGAGACAACTTAGTGCCTTAACACTAGGCTATCTCTCCAAGCGCACAAATAATTTCTTTGTACAAGTTAGTGTTACAAATCAAATCTAGACCGATGGGCCTCCCACCAGATTCACCATTCATCAGTTTTGATGCAGTCCTTTTCTGTTGTTGGTGGTGTTATTGTTCTTGTCAATAGTGACCACATCCCAACAAGAAATGTTTCAACTAGGTATTGGCCTAGCATCCACAGATGAGGGCATACCAGTCGTTGTTTGTTTTTGTCATGGACCATGTTACTACTAACATAATATCTCCGCAGGTCCATACATGTTACCTGCAAAGTCTACATGTGTTGTGCTTTTTTGACTGCTGCATAGAACTCCATTGTGTAGATGAACCACATTTCTCTATCCACTCATCAGTTGAGGGTGCATTGGGTTGTTTCGCAGCTTTTTTGGCTAGTTGTGAATCAAAGAGCTCCATAAAACATAGTCTGTGCATGTATCTCTGCGGTAAGAAAGTCTTGTAGATATATACCCATGAGTGTTATGACTGGGAAGGAGTGGTAAGCTCATTTTGAGTCGTCCAAGGGTTCTCCACACAGGGGGGGGGGGGGGGGGGGGGGGGGGGAGGGGGGGGGGGGGGGGGGGGGGGGGTGGGGGGTGCTTCATCAGTGGCGTAACACGTTTAACATTCCCACCAGCAATGGATGAGTGTTCCACTTTTCTCCCCACAACCTCTCCAGCAACTTTGGCATCAGTGTTGTTTTCTTGATCCTACTACTCAGTCTTATTGAGGTGAGATGATATCCTTAAAGTGGTTTTATTTGCATTTTCCTTATTATTAGGGACGAGAACACTTTTTATAAGTGTTTCTCATCCATCTCTAATTCCCACTATGGTGAAGTCTCTTTCACTCTTTACTCCATCTTTGTGAGTATACAGTTTGTTTTCTTTCTTCCTGTTTTGGAGTAGTTTATGCTCTGGAAATCAAGCTTTGTCAGGTTATCTGGCGGTGAGGTTTTCCTCCACTCTGTGGGTTGACTCTTCAATTCCTTCGATTGTTTCTTTTGAGGTACAGAAGCTTTTGAGTTTAATGAGTCCCATTTGTCAATTGGTCCACCTTATTCGTGCAGCTGCTGTCTAATTTAGGAATCTTTTCCTATGGCCTATGCTTGTAGGCTGCCGCCAACGTTTTCTTTCTATTACCTTCAGAGTTTTGGTTTTCTTGTTGAGGTCTTTAATTCCATCTGGAGTTACCTTTGTACAGGGTGAGAGGTAGGGTTTAATTTCATTCTTCTACAAGTGTTGATCCAGTTTTGTCCCCACACCGATTTGTTGAAGATGCTGTCTCTCCATCCATTGGTCGTTCTTGGCACCTTGTCAATAGAAGGTGCTGAAATTCTATGTGCTCAAGTTTGGATCTTCAGTTTTGCTCCACTGGTCCAACAGGTCTGTTTTTGTGGGCAGTAACCAAGCTTTTTTATGACTATAGCCCGTAGTATAGTTTTGAAGTCTGGTATAGAGATCCCTCTGTATTGCAGTTTTCACTCAGGGTGTTCTTTGGCTATTCGGGGTCTTTTGTTTTTTCCTATAAAATTAGAGGCCATATTTTTTTCGCAAGCTCTGTGAAGGAACTCTTGGGGATTTTAATTGAGATTGCATTAAATCTGTAAGATATAGGTTGGGTAAATGGACATGTTTACTGAATTAATTTTGTCCCAATGCCATAGCTGGGTAGATTTTCCAGTTTCTAATATGTTATTTTCAATTTCCTTCTTCAGGGGTTTAAAATTTTTCTGTAGAGATCTTTGGTGTCTTTGGTTAGGTTTGTTCTTAGATATTTTATTGTTTTTGAGGCTATTGTGAGTGGGAAGTTCTCCTTGAATTCCTTCTTCAGTTGCTTGCTCTTGGTGTAGAGAAAGGCTACTGATTTTTCTAGGTTAATTTTGTATCCTGCCACTTTACTGAAGCTGTTAATCGTTTCTAGGAGTTTTCTGTGGGAGTTTTTTGCATCCCTTAAGTAAACAATCATATCATCAGCAAAAAGGGATTGTTTGACTTCCTCTTAAAGTACCCTTTAATTTCCTTTTCTTGCCTTATTGCCCTAGCAAGTGTTTCAAGCACTATATTGAAGAGGAGTGATGACGGGAGCAGCCTTTGCTTCTGTCATTTCCCCATTTAGGATGATATTGGCTGTGGGTTTCCCATATCTGGCTTTGATTACACTGAGGAATGATCCCTCCAATCCAATTCCTTCTAGGACTTTAAGCATGAAGGGATGCTGGATTTTGTCAAAGGCTTTTTCTGCATCAATTGAGATGATCCTGTGGTTTTTGTCTTTCAGTCCATTTATCTGTTTGTTGATATTTATTGATTTTCATATGTTGAACCATCCCTGCATTTCTGGTATGAATCCAACTTGGTTATTGTGGATGATCTTCTTGATGTGGGTCTGTACGTGATTTGCAAGTATTTTATTTAGAATTTTTGCATCTGTGTTCATTAAGGAAATGGGTCTATTGTTGGTATGGGCAGACAAAAGGAAAAACGGGCCTACTGAAAGGACGCAGGCCTGGCCTCGAGTTTCAGACTGTCCCCCCGCCCTTCGAGTAGAAGGTGGAATCTCAAAAATGTCTTCGAGATATGGTATGCTAATAAGGTGTGCATGGTAGAAAGTTAGCAATAGGTCCCAATAAACCTTTCCATCTCGACCTTGTATTTACCCACCAAACATATACTGTAGACATCCCCTCACACAGAATCCCCCCCACCTATAAAATGTGTGTGCACCCCCAATAAAGTTGAGATCCTGCTTGACTCGACTCCCTGCCATGGTTGTTTTCGGCAGTGCGCCCACTCTCTCCAGTCCCACTTCACTGCAGGCCAACGGAGTGAAGCTTTTCGGTGGAGGGGAAACCGGGAAAGGTGGTATACACTCTCTGCCTCCTCCTGCGACCCCCCCGCATCTTGGCGCCTGCACAGGGACGTGATGGGACAAGTAATCCGGCTGGAGCAATCAGTCTGCGGGTGGGTGAGTCCCAGAAAAAAATGGGAAACGCAACGGGAAAGAATAAGGACCCAGAGTGATGACGGGAGCAGCCTTTGCTTCTGTCATTTCCCCATTTAGGATGATATTGGCTGTGGGTTTCCCATATCTGGCTTTGATTACATTGAGGAATGATCCCTCCAGTCCAATTCCTTCTAGGACTTTAAGCATGAAGGGATACTGGATTTTGTCAAAGGCTTTTTCTGCATCAATTGAGATGATCCTGTGGTTTTTGTCTTTCAGTCCATTTAGCTGTTTGATGATATTTATTGATTTTCATATGTTGAACCATCCCTGCATTTCTGGTATGAATCTAACTTGGTTATTGTGGATGATCTTCTTGATGTGGGTCTGTACGTGATTTGCAAGTATTTTATTTAGAATTTTTGCATCTGTGTTCATTAAGGAAATGGATCTATAGTTCTCATTTTTTGTTGTATCTTTGCCTGGTTTTGATATTAGACTGATGCTGTCTTCACAGAAGGAATTTGGGAGAATTCCCTCTGTTTGTATCCTTCTAAACAATTTGAGTAATAATGGTTGTAAGTCTTATTGAAATGTTTTATAGAATTCTTCTGTGAATCCATCTGGGCCTGGGCTTTTTTTTAGTTGGGAGGTTTCTTATTACGTCTTCAATTTCTTCATATATTGTGGGTCTGTTTAAGCTGTCAATCCCCTCTTGGTTGAGCTTTGGTGATTCCCAGGATTTCAGGTATCCAATCACTTCTTCTAGCTTTTCTTTTTTTTTTTTTTCTTTTTTTTTTTAATTTGGTCTTTTCGAGACAGGATCTCCCTGTAGCCCCAGCTGTCCTGGAACTCACATTGTAGACCAGGCTGGCCTTGAACTCACAAAGATCCGCCTGCCTCTGCCTCCCAAGTGCTAGGATTAAAGGCGTGCACCACCACGCCCGGCTTCTTCTAGCTTTTCAAACTTAGTAGAGTATAGGTTTTTGAAATATTCCCATATTATTGTCTGGATCTTTTCATTGTCTGTTGTGATATTTTCCCTTTCATCACAGATTCTATTGATTTGGAGTTGTTCCTTCTTTCTTTTGGTTAACTGGGCTAGAGGTCTGTCTATCTTGTTTATTCTCTCAAAGAACCAACTTTTAGATTCATTGATTTTTCTGTATGGTTTTCTTTATTTCTATTTCATTGATCTCTGCTCCGATTTTTGTTATTTTGTCCTGTCTGCTGCATTTAGGGTTCATTTGTTGTTGTCTCTCAAGTGTTTTTAGCTGCAGTGTTAGATTGGTCACTTGTGCTCTTTCTGTTTTTTTGATGTAGACACTCAGGGCTATAAACTTCCCTTTTAGGGTTGCTTTTAAAATGTCCCATAGGCTTTGTTGTGTTGTATTATCATTGACATTCAGTTCCAGGAATGCTTTTATTTCTTTCTTTATTTCTTTCTTGACCCATTCATTATTCAGGAGAGTGTTGTTTAGTCTCCATGTGTTCTTGTAGGTTGTAGGGCTTATCCTGGTGTTGATATTGAGCTTTACTGCACTGTGGTCTGATAGAATGCATGAAATTATTTCAACATTTTTGTATTTATTGAGTTTTTTCTGTGTTCCAGTATGTAGTCTGTTTTGGAGAATGTTCTGTGGGGTGCTGAATAGAAAGTGTATTCTCTGGTGTTTGGGTAGAATATTCGGTAGATGTCTTTGAGGTCCATTTGGTATATTGTATCATTTAGTTCAGATGTCTCTCTGTTTATTCTTTGTCCTGTTCATCTGCCCAAAGTACTTAGGGGGGTATTGAAGTTCCCTACTCTTAGTGTGCTGGGGTTAATCCATGCTGTGAGGTACTGAAGAATTGTCTTTATAAAGTTTGGTGCACCAGGGTTTGGTGCATATATATTCATGACTGTGAAGTCTTCATGGTCAATTGTTCCTTTGATAAAGATATAATGGCCCTCTATGTCTCTTTTTATTTCTTTTACTTTGAAGTCTCCTTTGTCTGGTATTAAAATAGCAACACCTGCTTTCTTTTTGGTACCATTTGCTTGGAATATTTTTTCCATCCCTTCACCTTAAGTTGGTGCCTGTCCTTGATATTGAGATGGGTTTCTTGTAGACAGTATAGAGATGGGTTTTGTTTCCTAATCCAATCTCCCAGTCTATGTCTTTTGATTGGGGAGTTTAGTCCATTAATATTTAAAGTTATAATTTAAAGATACATGTTGCTTCCTTTCACCTTATTATCCATTTGTATTTTTAGTCTCGGTTTCTACTTCTGCAGTTAGTTTCTCTTTCTAGGTGTTTGGGGATGGTCGCTCCTCTCTTCTGTCCTTTGAATTGCTTCAAGTATTTTCTGAACGATTGGTTTTCCAGACATGTATTCTATCATCTTGTTTATGTCATGGAAGATTTTTCTCTCTCCTTCAACTATAATCGACATTTTTGATGGGTATAGTAACCTGGATTGGCATCCATAATCTTTTAACACTGGGAATGCTTTGCTCCATGTTCTTCTTGCTTTTATTGTTTGTGCCGAGAAGTCAGTCGTAATTCTGATGGGTTTTCCCTTATATGTGACTTTTTGTTTTTCTCCTGTGGCTTTCAGAATTTTGTCTTTGTTTTGGGCATCTAGCATTTTAACTATGATATGGCATGGGGAGTTTCTTTTCTGATCTTGTCTGTTTGGAGTTCTATGTGCTTCTTGTATTTGTATGGGTTTGTCTTTTTTTTAGTTTGGGGAAATTTTCATCTATTATTCTGTTGAAGATCTGATCATTACTATTCTCTTGGGATTCTTCTCCTTCCTTTATTCCTATGATGTGGAGGTTTGATCTTTTCATAGTGTCCCACATTTTCTGGTTGTTCCACTTTTGTGTATTTTTAAATTTTTCATAATCTTTATTTGAGCTTTTTCATTGCTCTGTGTTATCTTCCAGGTCTGATATTCTTGGTTCTGCTTCCTCCATTCTATTTCTGAGCCTTTTTCTTTCCTCTTGATTGGATGAGTGTTCTATTTCCTTTTTCATTTCATCCTGTGATTTCTTTAGTATTTCCACTTCTTTTTGGAGCTTTTCGATCTCTTCTTGGTGCTCCTTACTTCGCTGGTTGGCTTCCTTTTTCAGTGTTTCCACTTCCTTCCAGAGTTTGTCATTTTCTCCCTCTAGTTCTTTCTGGAGTTTGTCATTCTCTCCCTCTAGGTCCTTCTTAAGTTTGTCATTCTTTCCCTCTAGGTCCTTCTTAAGTTTTTCATTCTCTCTCTTTAGTTCTCTGACTTGTTCTTTATGTTCTTTAATTTCTCTGAATAGGTCTTCAATTGTTCCTCTGAGATCTGTTTCTTGGGTCACCCCCAAGTGGATCCACTGTAGCAATCTCCTACAGGGTTGGTAGAGCTTGGTGTGGAATTATCCTGCACCTTTCCCATGTTGTCCCTTCGTCATGTCCCTGGCATGTGGGTTTCCCTTTTTTTGCCTATATTCTGATGCGAATCACAAATGCCTTTTCACTGTTTTGAAGGCTTGCTTTGCTTGCCTCCTTCAGATGCCTTTTTTTTTTCCTTTTTGTTTATGGAGTGTTGACTTGTCTAGGTGTCAGGCTTTCAATTTTGTTTATGTATTGGAAGTCTGATTCACTCTTCCCTTTCTATTCTGAAGGTTGTCCAAACAATCCACTTGGACACTCTCTCAGCAATTCCAGTTGGTGTGTGTGGGCGGGGTATGCCTGGTATGACTGACTTAGCCCACGCCCCTGTACTCTGTGCTTCAGGTGGTCCTTGCAAGTCCCTGATCGAACCACTGCACCCTCTCATGGGGCTGTTTTAATGAAATACAGCCACAGGACATAGGATTACAGTATGTTTATACCAGTTGTATGCTTTATACTGTGCTGATATTAGAAACAATATTGAGAAATATTTAATAAGAAATGTTCATACACTAAGGGATTTTAAAAATAGATTTCAAAGCAGTGACGGTATTAGGTGAGGAAGAAAATTGTGTAAAAAAATGGATTTTTATGCCAAAATCCTACATAGCTATTTCTGTTGACTTTATCATACACAAAAATCCAAGAAGCATAATATTAAAAGAGATGAGAGGACCACAAGGCCCATAGGAAGACTGGCCTATGCTCTGGTCCTCTTTGAGGGCAAGTTTCATCATTGTGAATCATAGATATCTCTCATTATGACCTTCCTTATCTGCGCAATGCATTTTCTAATGATTGTCTTAATTTTTCCCCATGACTAGACCTCTAGATCAGTATTTTGTAAACTGTTGGATATTTTACAGTCTATTAACAATTAAGAACTCAACTCATTTTTATGTATGTGATAAAAGAAATCTTCCTAGGGCCCATTGGAGAGTAAAGAGTTACAGGAACCTAAATGGCCTGCCTATTGATCAGCACGGTAGCTCAGTTATGGCTGGGTAAGTAGCCCCTGAGGTAGAGTCTTGTGTCAAGAGCTGAAGAAAGGAAGGCTGGTGAGGTTGTAACTGCAACAGCCTAAGAGAAATGTTGGGAAAGTCAAAAAATAGAGATTGAGAGAACAACAGAGAATGCTGGGAGTGGTGGCTCCAGTGCAGGTCTCTTGGCCTTAGATATCAGGAATTAGAGCTCCCTTCCCCTCCCCTCAAAGAATGAGGATTGCTCAGCAGGGCAAAACTGGGCAAAGGAGAGAATTTTTAAAGAAAAATTTAGTCTGGAAGTCAGCATGACAGGAATTACTAGAGATCATTACTAAAGACTTGGCATGTACAGGCTTGTTTTGAGTTGCAAGTCTACATTTATGCAAAACAGACAGAGCTGAGAAATATGTGCTAGATGAACCATTCTGGAGATAATCTGGAAAAATGAACTCACTAGTTAAAAATCAAGCAGTTTCCTTCCTGCTTCCTAAGCAGTCAAAGCCCAACCTTTAAAACTGATACCCTTAGTCCAAGCAATATTAGCCTTCACTGACATTGTCTATCTCCTCTATATGGATGTTTGTTTTTTTTTTCTCTAACAGGAAAACGTAGGCTTCCTGCCCAAAGTACCACTGTTTGGTTGGTTTTTTAAATTAATGAGTTAATTTTAAACTTTATTCCATTTATTTATTTTTGTGTATGTACATGCAGGTATATGCATGTGCCATGGTGCATGCATGGAAGTAAGAGGACAACTTGTGGACATCAGCTTTTTCCTTCCACCATGTGGGTTCAGGGAATGAACTCAATTTACCAGGCTTAGAAGCAAGTGCCCTTTAATCACTGAGCCATCTTGCAGGCTCAAGGGGCCATTCTTTGAGTCCTAGTTGGCCCTGAGCTGAACTTCTATTTGTGGAAGAAGCTCAAAAAGAATGATAGATTGATTCTTTTATTACAAGCCTCTTAATTATTCTATGTAATTTTTTATTATCCAGTTATGCATAGGATTAAAGTTCATCACTCATTTTATGTGAAATTCCTTCATTTCGAAAAGATTGGTAGGGCATTAAAGAACAAAGGAAACAGCCAGTATCATTTATCACTGATCTACAAACAGCAAAACTGACTGTCATACTCTCCCACTGTAATAGGTTGTATTAGTTAGTTTTCTGTTGCTGTGATAAAACACTATGACTGAGGGAATTTTTAGGAGGAAGAGTAGGCATAGGTATATAATGTATGTATTAGTCACTTTTCTGTTGCTGTGATAAAACCACCATGATCAAGGGAACTTATAAAAGGAGGAGTTTATGGGGCTGGAGAGATGGCCTAGCGGGTAAGAGCGCTGACCGCTCTTACAGAGGACCCGGGTTCGATCCCCAGCACCCACATGATGGCCGAAAACCATCTGAAACTCCAATTCCAGGAGAACTCCAGTTCCAGGGGATTCCGACACCCTCTTCTGACCTCCGCGGCATTGCACAACACAGGTGCACAAACCTGCATGCAGACAGTACATTCATTCATACACATACAGAAATAAATAAAATTTAAAAAAAGTTTTTTTTAAAAAGGAGGAGTTTATTTGAGCTTACAATTGACAGTTCCAGGGAATTAGAGTCCATTATGGCAGGAGATGGAACAGAGAGGTGAGGTTCACATCTTCCAATGAGCACAGGAAGCCGAGAGACACTGGAGCCTTCAAGGCTTGTTGAACTCCCTAAGCCTGCCCCTAGTGACATACTTCCTCCAGCATGGCCAAACCCTCTAAGACCTCCCAAAACAGCACCACCACTGGGGACAAAATATCTGAATACTTGAACCTATGGGGGACATTCTCATTCAAACCACCACAATGTACTATTTTTTTATTTTAGTCTTGAAAAATTAATATGATAAATCCCCAGTTAGAGTCATAATTTTCCCTGAAATATAGTGTTAAGCCTCCCCAACACCAAGTCAGTTTATTAGAGCAAGTTATTAACTGCCTACTCTTCCATGAAATTGCTTTTGAATACTCTCAGCATTGTGACCACACCAATGGGTTCACATCTTGATGGATATAGATATGAAATAAATACAGCCAAGACATAAAAATGTGTAGAAAAAATTATTATCTGAAGCAGGCAAGGAGCATGTTGTAGTTTGTCTTCCATTGCTGTGACAAAACACTCTGACCAACACCAACTTGGGGAGGAAAGGGTTTATTCAGCTTACATCTCCTGGGTCACAGTTCATCACTCAGGGAGCCCAAGGCAGGAACTCAGGGCAGGAACCTGGAGGCAGGAGTTGAAGCACAGGCCATGGAGTAATGCTGTTCACTGGCTTGCTCCCCTGACTCATGCCCAGCCTGCCCTCTTATACAGTACACAACCACCTGCCCAGTGTGGCACTACTCATTGTGGGCTGGGCCCTCC
>VZQC01005780.1:2919487-2932237 GCA_009823505.1 Rhizomys pruinosus | reverse complement strand
ATATATATATATATATATATATATATACCAAGAAATGGAATTTCCAGCTCACGTGACCATTCTTTTTATTAATTGGTCTTAGGAACTGCCATATAATGTCATACAGTGACCACACCATTTTAAATTCCCACCAAGAATGGGTACATTTAATTGTTTGTATTTTCTTTTTTACTTTTCTGCTAACATTTGTTATTTTTGGTTTTGATAATAATCATTTTAATGAATCCAAAGTGGTATCTGATTATGGTCTTGATTCTAATGACATAATTTTTTTAATATTATTTTTAAATTATTTATTTATTATTTTTTATGTGTATGAGTGTACTGTCTGCACGTAGGTTGGGGCACCCATGTCATACAATGCCTCAGACCTCAGAAGAGGGTGTCGGATTCCCCTGGAACTGGAGTTAAAGACAGTTCTTAGCCGCCATGTGGGTGCTGGGAATCGAACTTGGGTCCTCTACAAGAGCAGTAGGTGCTTTTAACCGCTGAGCCATCTCTCTAGCCCTGATGACACAGAAATTTAAGTTTCAACATGTTCAGCTGAAGATGCTGAGGGAGCCATCCAACTGGGGCTGTCAGGTTGATAACTGGGCACCAGAACTGAGAGAAGAGTTGGAGGTTCTTTGACTCAACAATGTATAGATGTCTGTGTAGTCTTGGCCTGGAGGAGGTCATCTAAAGCTGAAGGAAGTCACAGATGGAGCCCATGGAAACTGACCAAATAGAGTAGAGCAGGGTGAGGGGTGCCATACCCTCCTGTAGCAGAAGAGCAGTGGTGCTTGGAGAAAGTTGGAGAGCAGTGCTGCTGACATCCTGGCAGGAGGCGACTCTAAGAAGCATGCAGTGACCTTCTGTCAGAAGAGGTCCGAGGTCACGTGAGCTCAGGTTGCACAGATATTGTGCCAGGCTGAAGAAATTTGAGAATCTGGGGTCCTGCAAGTGCGCTCGGGGCTTTCCGCATAACAGAAAGTTTTCACTGTTCTGGTAGACACTGTTCTGGCTTCTAGAAACCATGTTCAGATTCATGTTCCCAACTTGCAGATGAGCAGGGTCTGCAGAGGCACCACTTGTCCTTCCCTATTGTATGTATTGTATGTATGTGTGTATGTATAAGACATTCTGGCTCTCAGGCTCCATCGCAGAATCCTTTAACCATTGGTTGAATCCTTTAACCAGGCAAGAGAGTCAGCCAAATCTCTGGATCCCAAACTGGGGGGCACTAGAGAATGGGATGATCTAGTCAGCCCCGTGAATGTCCTGTGTAGAATGCAGTTCCTTTCCATGTAACACTGGGCCTACCAATGTCCATTCCCAATTGGTACAGCTGCTTAAAGGAGGATCCAGGAGTCCAGGCTTTTGGCTCCCTGTGTGCCCATTTGTTTCATGTGGGATGTCTCTGCATGATCATAAGATGGTTGCTCTTCCTCCGGCTTCCAAAATTCAGGAGGGAAGATGTTAGGAGGCACAAATGGGCCAGTGGAGTCAGTTTTGTTTTCTGTAATTTTCTGTTGAGATCTGTCATGAGTGTGCTATGTCAGAAACACAGATGCACATGTTTTTTTTCTTCCCACAATGTCAAAATTTATTGAATGCTCAATAAATTCACAAGGTATGTCAGCTCTGTTGGCTGCAGTTTGCCAAGTCATCCCAGTGTCCCTCGACACCTCGCCATTGGCAAAACAAGTCCCTTTTAAAAGTTTTTCATGGCATTTATTTATTTGTTTGTTTTTTTCAGATCATGAGGAATATAACATTAACATTGCTTAGTTTGCAATGTACTTGGCGCTAGCATCCACAGATGAGGGATACCATTCATCATTTGTTTTTCTGGGACTGTGATACTTCACTTAACATAATATCTTCTAGTTCCATCCATTTACTTGCAAAGTTCATGATGTCATCTTTCTTTACTGCTGCATAGAACTCCATTGTATTTGTTTGTTTTGTATGTGTGTATGGCTTGGTGCATAGCATGGCACATGTGTTGAGGTCTGAGGACAACTGGTGGGAATGATTCTGTCCTTCTGCTATGTGGGTCCCGGGAATTGAACTTGGCACCTTTACTCAATGAACAATCTGGTCAACCACACATGTTCTTTATTCCAATCTTGGTTACTAATATTGACTCTCAGATTACTCATTACATATCACAACAATATACAAATGTGCAGGTTTTAGAATGGCTAAGAAAAAGTTAAAGATGCTGCAGCACTCAGAGGCTGGCCTGAAGGCACAAAGGATGATAGGAAGAGGCTGTGAAGGACTTAGGATCTGCAGGAGCATAGCTCTTCAGGCTCGGAGATGTCAAATCTGGGTGACAGGCCATTCAAGGTTCAGTTTCAAGTAAACTAAGGATTGTGGACAGAAGAACTACACTTGAGCTGGAGCCATGGCACAAAGTCAGTAGTCCGTTACTGTCAGCATGCCTGCCTGCCACATTTCAGTCTTGGGGTCCTCCTTTCACAGTCCCTGGTGAGGTGATTTCCCTATCTATTGGTGGGCCTTTTGGCCTGCTGGAAGATGGTTGTTTTCCACCATTCTGTGGTTTTAAACAAGATGTGCAAAATCATTTTTTCTTGACACACTCACAATGGAGTAACTCAGGTCCAGGTTGTTGCTTGCTAAATGTGGAGTTCTTTTAGGTTCCCCAAAGCTTAAAAGTTGTCATGCCATAAGGGTAAGCCCACCCAGCCGGCCTTCACATCTCATTGGCCAGATGGTTCACCTGGTTCTTCCATTAGAAGAGAATTGGTTGATATGATGGACAAATCAGAGTTTAATAGTTACTGCAGAATATTGAGAGGAGATAGCAGGTGTAACTTGACCCACCAGGATGTTTTTCATAGAGCAGAGAAGGCAAGGAAGAAGAAGAGCATATCACACACACTTACACACACACACACACACACACACACACACACTCAAGGGGATATACATACCCTCAGTGGTGCTCATTATAAATCTGAAATGTCATGTCAAATGTTTCTAAATGGCACATGAACTATTTTCATCTCTGTCTAAATAGGTTGCACCCAAATAAATGCATATTTCTTGAGTCGACAAATACAAAGTGTTTCTTTTTTATTTTTCTTTTTTTTTAATTTTATTTATTTCTGTATGTGTAGAATTACTGTCTGCATGCAAGTTTTGTGCACCCGTGTCGTGCATTGCCGCGGAGGTCAGAAGAGGTGTCGGATTCCCCTGGAACTGGAGTTCTCCTGGAATTGGAGTTTCAGATGGTTCTCGGCCGCCATGTGGGTGCTGGGGATCGAACCCGGGTCCTCTGCAAGAGCAGTCGGGCTTAACCACTAGGCCATCTCTCCAGCCCTCTTTTTTATTTTTCAAAGCCAATTTTTATTGAAGCATTGTGCATTTCATACAAAATTTCCCAATCAAATCTAGACCTGTCCTCCCTTCCTTGGCCCCCTCACCCCACCAGAGCTCATGCCTTCTGCCAAACATATTTTTCATCTTTTTCTCAGTCTCTTAAAAATTTTGATGCAAAAGATTACTGTTTTGGGCAGAAGTGCACCATTTCAGTCAATTCTTTGACACAGTCTTTTGTTGTTCTTTCTTGTTGTTATTCCTTCCAATTTGCATCACTCCAAAATATGCATATATGCATGCCACACATATATCAAGATTATAGCATCGTAGGTTTTAGCATCTTAAGCTTAGGATTTTCTTTTCCTTTATTAGGCTGAAAGATGTCATGTTTTCCTTAAGGAAGTGTTTGAAGGCTCCTCCTTGGCAAGCCCAAACCACCATCAGTTTTGCCCTTGTGCTCCACACCGGGGTCTTCCCTTCCCATGGTCACCAAATGAGGTCCAATAAGCACCATGTTCTGTCTTGATCTTCCTGTACTGGCCTCCATGATACAGCCTGGGTAGTCCAACAATGGCGGTCTATATTCTAAAGAGGCTGAAACCCCGGTAGTTGCTCAGTTCACAAGCTGTATGTCTCAGCAGTCCCCATCTGGCACTAAAGGTTTGGAGGATTCTTGGAGAGACATGAGTCTTCAGTCCATATTGGAAGGTTGAAAAGCTATGTCTCATCTATTTTTTAAATTTTATTTATTTTTTTATGTGTATGAATGTACTGTCTGCATGTAGATTTGTGCGCCCGTGTCATGCAATGCTGCAGAGGTCAGAAGAGGATGTCAGATTCCAGGTGCTGGGGATTGAACCAGGGTCCTTTGCAAAAGCAGTCGGTGCTCTTAACCACTAGGCCATCTCTCTAGCCCCATGTCTCATGTCTTTGAAGGATGGCAAAAGCAGTGGCACCACAGGGTAGCCGCACTTAGTAAGAATTGAAAACAAGGCAAAGCAGCAGTGCTTTTTTTTTGCCTTCTTTTTGTCTTTTTACTAAGATCTCAAGTTTTATACTGAAATACAATTTCTCAGGCATTGCTAATTATTTATTCCTGGTTACACTTTCCTTTTTGATGTTTAAGGCCACACAGCCCAGATTAACCAAGGTTTTTGTTTTTTCAAGGTCAGTTGAGGATCTGGTCCTCAAGGGTCGGTCACTCAGGGGTTTTTCTTTGGGGGGGGGGAGCCCCTGGCTCCTTTTGGCTTTTCATTTACCAGTTCCATCCACTCCACTAAAGGATGAAGTCAGGTCTTGCTAGACCAGGCTTCCCTTTTTGAAGCATGAGCAAACTTTCCTCTTTATAGACTGGACACTGGCCGAAGTCCCATTAGTGGATCTCCAAGACCTCCCTGCACAGGAAGACTGGTGACTCACATTTGCAGGACATTTCAAGAGATGCCCCCAAAACATAGTGTTTCTTATTCCTCTAACTTATACCCTTCTTGAATAATCATCTTTACAAATTCCCCACCTATGACACTAACATTTACCTTTATTTATATACAGTTCTTTCTGGTTGTTTAAGAATAAAAGAAGGATGATTTTAAATTGTAAAATTATTCAGAGACTATATTCCTTCTCCCTTGGTGTCCCAGCAGGAAACTCCATCCTGGAGAATTCATGAAAGCCTGACCTAAGAATAATAATGACAAAAGTGTCACAGGAGATTAGCATTTTTGAATTATTGATCAGAGAAGGGGTTTCCAGGGTTTTTTTTTTTTTTCTTAATTACATATTCTAAAGGAGGCAAAGAAGACACAAGAGATGTAGGGGTTTAAAAGAGGTTAGGGTATGTTGGTCTACTCCCCTATGTGGCTGGAGCTGAGGAGTTCAGACAGTGACTTCCCCCCAAAATGAAGACCTGGGGGAGGAACTCACAGGATGGATGCTAGGATCTTCTCACAGGGATATTTGTATATCTGAATACCATGCTCCATCACTGAGTGAGCAATACCTTCAGAAGAGGTGAGGTGCTCCCCTGACTATCCTCTCTCTCTGAGAATCCTGTTCTTTTTTTTTTTTTTTTGGCTTTTTCGAGACAGGGTCTCTCCCTGTAGCCCCAGCTGTCCTAGAACTGACTCTGTAGACCAGGCTGGGCTTGAACTCACAAAGATCCACCTGCCTCTTCCTCCCGAGTGCTAGGATTAAAGGCGTGCACCACCACACAGCTCCCTGAGCCATGTTGTCTGGGGACATTGGCTTCTCAAGAGAAACAGAGGCCTCTTGGGACTAATAACCCTCTTGCAGATCATTTGCCTGTGAAGCTGGGGCTGTCCTCAACTAGCTAAAGCAGCCCTATGATGGTCCAAAGTGCCCAGAGTGGATTTGTGCAATCTGGGTGGGCACAGGGGTAGAAGAAGGGCAGCCAACAGAGCTGCCAGGAGTATCTGTTCACACTCTCTCTCCCATTACTGCCTCTCTTCTTCTAGTTCCTTCTTTCTTGTACAGTTACAATATGTTCCATTTCAGATCCTCAGCTCTGGGCTTTGGTCCCTGTCTCACTGAAATTTCCATCTAATGAGAGAGGAAACAAATCTCTCATCAAGCAGGTGTGGACTTAAGGAGACAGTATCATGAAGGTCTCTGGGAGGGAGGCTGTAAACAGGATCATCCAAAGAAGGAACACAGTGATATAGGAGTTTGTCCCTGAGGGTGCCCACCTCACTTAACTGCCAGCAAGGACACCCCCACTTCCTGGCCATTGAGGTCAGTGAGGGCACAGCATCCTGAAGGACCAGCAGGAGGTAATAGAAGAGTGTCCTTATCGGGAATTAAGTGTGTAAGGTTCCCACCATGGAAGTCCGGAAGACCAGTGGATGCAGGTTAGAGCGAGGCAGGGGATACCTTAAGAAATGAGATTCTGCCGGGTGTGGTGGCACACACCTTTAATCCTAACACTCAGGAGGCAGAAGCAGGCAGATCTTTGTGAGTTCAAGTCCAGCCTGGTCTACAGAGCAAGTTCCAGGAGCTGGGGCTACCAGGAGACCCTATCTTGAAAAGACAGACAGACAGACAGAGAGAAAGAGAGAGAGGATTCTGCACTTATATCTAAAAGAAATACAGGATGGGGTTAAATGAAGCTCCTCCTACTCTGGCCTGAGAGTGCCACATTTCAGGCATTAATTAGGGAGGAGATTGGATGGTGTCACAATTTTTCATTAACACTCAGCAGTGCTTTAATAAGTACCAGGTACTGCTCCACGAAGTCCAATAAGCCTCCTGAGGAAGGGACTGTAAAGGGCAGAGTACACCTTCCAAAGCTTTCACATAGGGAATTCTAGCAACTACACACACACACACACACACACACACACACACACACACACACACTGAAGCCCTGGAGCTATGCACCTCACATGGAGTATGTCCTGACAGCACAAGAAAGAAGACAGCACAAGAAAGAAGGCCGGAAGAGGAATGCACACCACACACAAGTGTCTTATGTTTCTGATCCTCAAATGTTGGACAGAAAGCTGAGATGATTTAAGAAATTGGAAAGTCAAAAAAAAAAAAAAAAGAAATTGGAAAGTCAAGGTGACTGGAACACTTTATTTATTTTTTTGAGACACGGTCTCCCTGTAGCATCAGCTGGCCTAGAACTCACTCTGTAGACCAGGCTGGCCTTGAACTCACAGAGATCCATCTGCCTCTGCCTCCAGAGTGCTAGGATTAAAGGCATGGGCCACCATACCTGGCTTAAAGTCGGTTCTTAGCCACTGTGTGGGTGCTTGGGAATTGAACCCTGGTCCTCTGCAAGAGCAGTCAGCACTCTTAACCACTGAGCCATCTCTCCAGCCCCAACTTTGATTTTTTTTTTACTACCATTTTTTTATATTCCAGAAACCCCCACACAATTATTTTTCATGAGCAAATTAAGTTTTATGTTTGTTTTTTAGAGTTATAAAGGTAGGCAGTGGATGCAGAATAGATATCTTGAGAGATCAGATTCACTGCTTGCATTATCAGGGAACAGAAGAATCAGGAAGCATCTAGACTAGCCGGTCTGACTTCTCCAGCCTCATTTTCTGGAATCCTTCCTTTCTCTGGGCTCTATCCACATTTACCTGTGCACGGAGAGCACTACATTCTCTCTTGTCGCAGTGCCCTTGCATATACTCAGGTGACTGCCTAGGCAGTTTTCTGACCACTGCTGCTCAGCCTTCAAGTCTAAGCTGAAATGTCTCTTCCCGGGCATACCCATCCACTCAGGAGGTTCGGATTACAGTTTACAATTGCTTGTCTGCCTTCCTGGTTCCAGTCCTCCAGCCCTGCTGGAGTGAGCCTGGGGACTGTCCTCTACACCATTCCCCAAATGTCCCCAGAGGGCCGGCTCCTGTCACCCATGGCTGCAGCCAGCTTCATAAGGCAGCCTTTCCCGCCCTGTCTCCTTCCACTCTCTTTCCCACCCAAATGAATGACTTGATCTTCATCTCCTCCTGGAGACCACAACTGGGGGCCGAGAGCTCTGTCAAATCTCACTGTCACACAGCACAGTCATGAGCTGATGAGCTGAACACGCAAATACAGTGGTCCTGTAAGCTTATAATGGAGCTAAAAATTCCCTCTTGCCTATGAGCATGGTAACCACATGAAGGATCCAGATGATGGAGCTTCAGTGAGAACATGTCCATAGATCATGAATGTGTAACTAGAGACACACAGACACATGCGGATGTGAGCAAGCTCAGACAGCACATGCTAGTGTTTACACACTGACAAACATGTGCCAGTGCCTTGATATTCAGGCCCATGCAATGCCAAAGCATGTACACTTGGACCCACAGTTGCAGAAGCACATACCTGTTGCTACTGTTTCAGTTTCCTACTTTAAAGCAAACTGGCCTGATACTGTGCCATCTCGTTTACTGCTTGTGCTGATACTTGTATGAACAAACCCACTCAGCTCCCCGTGTCCTGAAAGTGTAGCAGCACAGTTTTGTAAACAGCTAATGAATAAGGATAGCATGGCTATGGCACTGTTTTGTGCATTTACTGTGATAGGCTTTTACCCTGAAATACCACTTCAGATGAGTTTCCTGGGGCTGAGAGATGGCTCAGCAGTTAAAAGTACAGACTCTTGCAGAGGACCCAGGCTTGAATCCTAGTGCCCACATGGCAGACAACAACTGTCCATACTCCAATTCCAGGGCATCCAATGCCCTTTTCTGTCCTCCATGGGCAGTGCATGACACAGGGGCACTTACACACATGCAAGCAATACACACATTCACATAAAAATAAATAAATAAAATATTAAAGTCTGTTTCCGGTAGAAACAGTGTGCTGGGTTGTGCCAACAACACACCCCTTGTTTTACCAGGAATCTTGGCTGCACCATTTCTCCTGCTTGTGGTTTTATCTCATGTTGTTCAGTTCAGGTGCCCATAAGAGCACTATGCTATGATTGTAGATTCCCTGGGTGTGTGGTAGGATGTACCATCTAGGTGTGTGTAAGTCTACTTTGTGCTGTTCATGCAATGACAAAAATCACTTTACTGTCACATTTTATGAACATATTCCTGCCAATATGTGATTTGTGACTGTTCTACACCATTTCAAGATTACTACTACTATATGATGAACATGTATGAGATGCATCTATATGGGTTTGTTCATCAAATCCTCCCATGAACCCTGTGAATTCAATATTCCTGTCTTCATTTGCAAGAGAAGGAAGTGGACATACAACAGAGAGGTAAGGAATTTACCTGATACAAACAGCTAATTGGCTAGAAGTCTACCATCACATGTTCAGGGTACTGTCCTTTCTAGGACTTACAAATTGGGCAAACTCCACATCAAGCAGATGACTCTGTAGAGAGAGCCATCCATGAGGACCAGACTATGAAGGATGTGCTCAAACTCTAAGCCATCTATGCTTAGAATGAAGGAGCCATATGATGGAGCTTTAGTCATGAATGTGTCCCCAGAGACACACAGACAAGTGCTAGTGTGAACAAGCTCAGAGAGTACATGTGAGTGTCTACATACTCAGACAACATGTGCCAGTGCATGCCCACTCAGGCCCATACATGTCAGTGTGTGAACACTCACGTAACATGTGCCAATTTGTGCACACTCAGAAAGCACATGACAGTGTGTACACACCCAGGCCCATGCATGGCAATACATGTACACTTGGACCCAAAGTTGCAGAATCACATAACACTTGTTCCTATTGTTTCAGTTTCCTACTTTAAAACAAACTACTGAGTTGTATCCAGTAGCAGACACTTGAGCTTACTGGGCTGGGAGCTTCCTGGGTTATCTGGCTGGGCTCCCGTACCTATGTTCTGCAAGCACTGAAACAGAACAGAATGAGGCCTCATCAGTTAAGAAGGGCCTCTTCACCAGCCATGCAACTAGCTCTTGGGACCCAGAGTTAATGGCAGGTTTCTCAAATGGGTAGATAAGGAGGGATTTGGAGGGATATATTGTGGTTTAAAACTGCATGGTAGAACTAATAGATTCTTTCTCTCTCGTAATGTTTTTCACAATGCAGATACTCAGATGCTTGGCTGCCAGGCTCCTCAGGTGACATGGCCAGCACGGAATGGAATTGTAGCACTATAATGAGCAGAGCTGTGGCTGACGGCCTCTGTGTGGTGTTTGCTGCACAGGCACACTCTTGTGCTCACACATGTGCCCATGGGCTGATGATCAAGAAAGGGTCCTGCCAACCCTGGAGCTACCCCAGGGCCTGAGGACTCACAGGCTCCAGCCACCTGTTCAGGAGCTCAGTTAGATGGATGTCCACTGTGCTGGAGCCACACTTGCTGTCAGTATGCTACAGTCTCAGCATAGTGGAATGATTTGCTTCTCCAAGGGATGACTTTCTCTTCCAAGAGAAATGAGTTTTCAGTTGTATGATCCAGAAGATAAATGACCTTCAAAGCCATCCTGCTAGGAGCATCATGACTGAGGATTACATATTAATGAGTTCAGTCCTCACATGGACTTGGTGGAAGTCAGGGTGAGTTGCACTGAATATTCATGCAGAAAGAAATCCACATGAACAAAATGTGAGATTTTATAATAGTACATTCCTAGGTAGTTAGGATTTTCCAAGTTACATAGAAAACAATTTTTAAAAATGTTTTATTTATTTTATGTGCATGAGTGTATGTCTATAAATGCACCTATGTCTATAAATGTTGTACAATGCCTGTCAGAAGCAGGTATTGGATTCCCCTGGAACTGAAGTTATGGACAGTTATCAGCCTCCATGTGGGTGCTGGGAATCAAATCCAGGTCCCATTGCTCTTAACTGCCGGGACATCTCTTCAGCCCCCCCAAGATCATTTTTTATAATGCTTTTTTTGATGTTTTATGTATTTCAGACATCATTTCTCAGTTCCGTTTAGAAATATTCCCCTTTCCCTTCCCCCCATCCCACCCCACCCCAGATCATGCACTCTGCCATAACTATCCTGCATCTTTCAGTCTTTTTTTTTTTAATGTTTAGGAATTCACATTTTCCTCCTTTGATTTTATATTACTCTAAAATATGAATACATACATTCCACTCATATACAATAATTACAGAGTCTGAAAGTAAGTGGTGGATTGATTCTAGAGCAAGTTAAGAAATTTACATTATAACAACAGTTGCTTTCAGATAAACAGAAATAACAATAATGTTCAGCTTGTCTTTCATCTGGGGATTTGGTGTTAGCATCCACAAATGAGGGAGACCATTCGCTGCTTGTTTTTCTGAGACTGTGTTACTTCACTTAGCATACTGGCTTCAAATTCCATCCATTTACCTGCAAAGTTCATGAAGTCATCTTTCTTTACTGCTGAGTAGTACTCCATTGTGTAGATGTACCACATTTGTCATCCACTCCTCAGTTGAGGGGCATTTGGGTTGCTTCTAACTCTTTGCTATTATGAAGAGACTTGCAATAAACATTTTTTTTTAATTTAAAAATATTGTATAGCTATTTTGGTTGCAAGAGAGTGCAGTCAAGGAGAACTTGGGTCAAGAGGGTTGTTTTACCAGCCAGGCAGGATGCACTCAGAGAGCAAGGAAGTGTGTGCTGCGGAGGGAGCTGAGGTGGTGGAGTGCTGGTCTCAAACCTTTGAAGCCCAGGATTCTGTCCCCAGCACCACAAAAAGAAGGAAAACAGAAGGAGCTGTGAGGGAGCCCCTTTCTCATTCCTCCTCTCAGGGCTGGTAAGAGCTTAGAGCTCTGCTTTGGAGGACTGATGGATGTCCGCGTTGTTATGAAAGGAAAGAGGAATTGTTCAAAAATAATTTTGTTGACATAGTCTGCATACGGTAAAATGTATCAAATTATTTTCCATGGATTTTGACAATGTCGTATCGTGAGGTGGCTGCCACCAACACGAAGTACACATTTCTGCCCCTGCCCCTCAGCTCTGTCTCTTTGCTGCTCGTGTCTCCCACTCCACAGCTTTCTGGTCCCGTTTTTTTTCTCTGCGATGGTTTCCCTTTGTGCACACTTCACAAAATGGATTCTACAGCATGTTTGCTGCCTTCTGACTTTGTTCACTTCACAAGATTTTTCTGAAATCCACCAAGGCGCTGCTTACGCCACTTTTATACCTCTTCGTTTTTACTCCTGAATGATGCTATATTGTACAGATTAAAGTGTAACAGTTTGTCTGATCACCACTGCATAGACATTGGGGTTCTATTTCTGAACAAAGTGCATGCCTTGTGTGAACTTACAGTTTTCTTCCTCAGGGGTAAATAAATACCTAAGAGTGCTCACTTCAGCAGCACATATACTAAAATAGGAATGATACAGAGATTAGCATGGCTCCTGCACAACGATGACACACAAATTCGTGAAGTGTTCCATATTTTTCAACGTCACTAATAATTAGGGAAATGCAAATTAAGACCACTCTAAGATATCATCTCACTCCAATAAGACTGGCCAGGATCAAGAAAACAAATGATATCAAGTGCTGGAGAGGTTGTGGGGAAAGGGGAACACTCATCCATTGCTGGTGGGACTGTAAACTTGTACAGCCACTATGGAAAGCAGTGTGGAGAACCCTTAGAAGACTCAAAATGAGGTTGCCATTTGACCCAGTCATACCACTCCTGGACATATACCCACAAGACTCATCTTACTGCAGAAATACATGCACAGCTATATTTATTGCAGCTCTGTTCACAATAGCAAAAAGCTGGAACCAACCCAAATGCCCCTCAACTGACGAGTGGATAGAGAAAATGTGGTACATGTACACAATGGAGTTCTATGCAGCAGTAAAGAAAGACAACATCATGAACTTTGCAGGTAAATGGATGGAGCTAGAAGACATCATGTTAAGTGAAGTAACACAGTCCCAGAAAAACAAACGACAAATGGTGTCCCTCATATGTGGATGCTAGTACCAA